>PVLC010002770.1:0-108342 GCA_004027655.1 Graphiurus murinus
CTCATACACTCAAAACTAGCTTTGGATGTAACAAATGCCTCCAGAAAATTGGGGAATAAATGGTGAATCTGTTGGTGTCCATGAAATGTAATCCTTCAATATCCTGATAGAAACTTCAAACTTATTTTTCCTAAGGGAATTTTTAATGTCAAAAATTATAGGTTGGTCTTTTTTTTTTTTTTTTTTTTTTTTTTTTTTTGCGGTACTGGGGATTGAACTCAGGGGCATTCTACCTCCGAGCTATACCGCCAGCCCTATTTTTTTTTTTTTATTCTTTATTTTGAAACCGGGTCTCACTAAGTTGCGGAGTGCCTCACTTAGGTAGCTGAGGCTGGCCGCGAACCTGGATTCTCCGGTCTCAGCCTCCCAAATGCTGGGATTACAAGCGTGCGCCACCACACCCGGCTTAGGTTGGTCTTTTCTATTTAGTTCCTATAGCATACACTACTTATCAGCAAATATTTCAAAGAAAAAAATCAAGAATATCATTTTAATCTAGGTTTCTTTACAACTTGGCTTGTCAAGTTCTGTCCTACATGTGTCTTCCCCAACCATGTCTCACAGATGTTCATTTCTTTGTTTTTATAAATAATATAAATAATAATCTAATTTTCAAGGTATTCTCAGAAGAAGTATTATTTTGATATGAGCTTTACTGTTGTAGTTGGAATTAGAAATATTTTTTGTTTATAGGCTTACATGTTTTTATTTATGACTAATAAGTTTTTCTATTTTTTGATATTTTTAGGTTTCACTGCATTGTATGACCTGAAATTTTATTTGTATTTATCTTTTTTGGAAGTCAGCATACTTCTTTTTTTTTTTTTTTCCTGAAGAGTATAAGCCTTTCTTCAACTCAGGAATTTTTTGTATTTATCAATTCCAATGTATCTTAACTGCTATTTGATGCCTTTTATTCCATTAAAACGACATATGGACACATTATAAAGTTCCTGTATCTTTTTTATGCTTTTACATTTATTTTATCATCTATAATTATTGTATAATTTATTGCTGCAAAAGATGGTGATAAGAATCTTTAAGACATGAGTATTCCTCTCTATAGGTAAGTTCACTTTAATATGTAGCATTTAAAATGCTAAACTTGTAATGTGTGTATATGTTTTTTAACATGGGATACAATAATATTTAGTAGGAGGGTGAAACACATTTAGTAAAAGAATGCAACCGATAGAAGTTCTTGCCATGTTTGGATACTGCAAAATAGACAAAGGCAGCATCTACATAGAAACAACAGAAAAGTTTGGCAAGGAACACAAAACCACAGATGGTTGTAGGTGGCAGTTTCTTTAGCAGCAGAAACAGATTTTCTTGAGAAAATGTTTCATCAAAACTTTGCTTTGAACCAGTCTGTTCTACCATATTGAGAACAATATTCAGTAAAAAAATATTTGCTAACGTACAGGCAGCAATAGTTGAAGACTGTGTGGTAGTTATACTCTAAAGAGATAGATAGGATTATGTGGTGAGACTCTAATGCATCAACTAAAGTATAAAAATAAAATAGGGAAAAAAATAAAATAGGGATAATAAAACTTATAAACTAAAGTATAAAAATAAAATTAAAACCTATAAAGTAAATACAATAAATAAAACAATAGTTAAATAATTTAAAGTACTAGTCTCGCATTTTTATTTGGTCTTAAACAAAATAATATATTAGACAATGTACCTTCAAAGATTGCAGCTAGCTTTTCTCCCAGTAGCTTACATCTCTTCACTTGTTCTTTTTTAATCCTCAAAGGAATTCAATGTCTTCAAGTCCCCTTGATGAATGAAGTATATTAAAACAAGGAAGTTGAAATTTTACAGTTTCATGTTTGCTTTCTTTATAAAGTCATGCCCTTACTCCATTATCATCAATTATATTGACTTTATTTTATTTCAAAGAGCAAAGATTTATGAAGAAAGTGAACATGAAGCTTGAAATAAAATAAAGTCATAGTAATTGAGTGAATCCTACTTATTCACTTTGGAAAAAATAAACCAATGGGGGAATTTTTTTTTTCACTACAAAATACTATATAGTTGTTAATACTTTATTGCACCAATGCTTGTTTTTACTGTAGAAATGATTTATTCCTTGGTCGTTATAATAAACTTCATACAAACATCTTCATCAGTTGCTATGTTAAAACCACAGTGATTGCTATTCAGTATTATTTATTTACTACATTCATTAATTGTAGGCTTTAGTTAAGAGAAAATATTCCTGATATTTTGTTTATTGCTGAAACTTTTTGTTGTATATTATTTTCTACTTAAAACAAATTATCAGCATAGTGTACTTGTTAAAAGTATATCTTTCTTCACAAGTGAACCCTAAAAACATGAATTTCCCCATCTATAAAATAAATACATATTTTCTTCTTCATAATGTATTTGCTTAGAAATTAGAAAAAATATAAAAATAAATTAAAACAGTTCTAGAAGCTTAGCTAAGTACTCAATAAATATTAATACAAATTCCCAATACTCTTTTTTTTTTTTTTTTTTTTGCAGTACTGGGGATTGAACTCAAGGGCATTCTACCTCCGAGCTACACCCCTGCCCCATTTTTTTTTTTTTATCATTTATTTTGAAACAGGGTCTCACTAAGTTGCGGAATGCCTCACTAAGTAGCTGAGGCTAGACTCCAACCCGGATCCTCTGGTCTCAGCCTCCCAAATGCTAGGATTACAAATGTGCGCCACCACGCCTGGCTCCCAATACTCTCAAAGTAACAGAAATTAAAAATATTTTAAAATTGTTATAAGCAGAATAACAGTGTCATCAAAATCACAGTATTGAATTTGAATGTTTTTCAACAATTACTTAGTTTATGAACTTCTCTTTATTGTTTTTAGTGATAAAAGATACATACATTTCTTGCTTAACAAATGTTGTAAGTACACTTTTATGACACCTTTATTTTTAATAAATTAATGTAATTCACCTTCAAATATATTCTTTATTATTGGACCAATTTTTTATTTCACTTTTAACAAATTCAGTCCCAGCTTGGAAAACAATTTGTATTTTCTTTAATATTGCCTTTTATTATCTAAAGCAGCATGACAAAAAGTACCATTAGAATAATTAGCTTATTTAAAATAAATTAAAAATAGAGTGCTGCCTTCTTAAAAAAAGTCTTTCAAAAACAGTGTGTGTAAAAAGTAATGTACTTTATATTAGGAAGCACAAAAATTTCAAGTCTAATATTTCCATCAAACATTGCTTTGTCTAATCACCAATGGCAAAATGTTAGTAATGAACAAGAACTAAGTCCTATGACAGCGTATGTTCCCTCGGCAAATACATGTTGAACCATTTTGTACCATCTGCTTCACAAACGTTAGAGTAGCTAGCGAATGACGGGTTGGGAAATCAGCGGTGGGATTTCAATGGGGAGAGTCCACTAAAAAAATAAAATAAAACTTTCCAACTGTGGTGAGACACATAACAGAGGACCTGTGTCGTCATTCCTCTTGAAGCAGGGATAGCTGAAAGAGAAGCCAGAGCCAATGGGAAGCAAGGTTTGATGATCCAGACTGCAGGCCCACTGCTGCATCCTTCCGTTAGTCTGATGCACTTTAACAAATAAACAAACCTGTAAAAATAAAACTTGGATGAAAACCAAGCTGTCTTCCAACACACAAATCAATACTGTTTGAAGAGGAGAAAATATCTGTTAAAAGCTATGTCTGTAGAAGGGGAAATCTACTTGTACACGAATAACAGTTGGATTTGTTTTAATACTTTTCTTCAAATAATGATGGTAGCTATTAATAAAAATAGAATCCACGATCCTGCTTTATTCTGGCATATTTTTTCTTGGCACTTGAATAAAACACTTTTTAAAACAGGTGTTATAGACAACTTTAGTAGCAGATAATAAGAAATGATTGGGGGAAATGTGGTCCAGCAGATGATGTCAATTAAAAATATTAGAGGACCCTCATAAATGATATAATTTTAATAAAATTAATTTCTACATTATGGCAGTTTATTGTAGTTATTATAGAAGTCTTAGGGTAATGGTGCTGCATCACAAGGTAGAAATAACATTTTAGAATTTTAAAGTGATACATTAAATCTAACTACCATACAAAGCTTATATTTACTTTCAAAATGTGCCATAATTTTTTTTCAAGTTATACATTCCATTAACCTCCAGGTTGAAACTGCTATTACACACTGATAGCTTTTCTTAATTTATTTTACATTGTTTACATGTAAAAGCTTCCTCTTACTCTTAATAATGTCTTCTTCTCTGACTAGTCTAATTCAGCATTTCTCCAAGTCATTCAAGCTCTGAAATGTTTTCCTAAGGATGACTTCCTATAAAGCCCAGTTGTATTAGATACCCACCAGTACTGTTACCTATAACTTTCTTTAATATTGTCAAATGGCATCACCAAAATTTGACATACCTATCAAATCATCAATTTTAGGTATATTTTATATATTTTTTATAATTTATATATATATATTTAGTCTACCCAAATGTACTATAATTTTTAGTACAAATTTTAACATAGTGCCTTGAAAAAATTTGTTTACTTTGGTTTGATTTTTATGTGGAACACAGAAACCACTCTAGAATTCCTGTCCATTTAAGTAGTATAGGATTTAACACAATAATTTGAAGCATTAAATTACTTAATTAAAAAAAAGTAAAATCAGATACGGATGTATTAACTCCTAACTTTAAGTGTAGCTTTCAGACTGTCATTTAGGTGAAGAATTGCAGTATATTCCTATGAACGTGTGCCAGCATCATGCCATATTTAGGCAGGTGATTCAGTAGGACATGCTTGGAAACCATTTCAGTCATTCAATCCACCAAGCTCATCTATAATTTTGCTACTGCTTCAGAAAAAATATTTCTTCTCTTATTTGTCTTTCAAGTTTAAATGAGATCTGTCATGATTTCACCTCCTCAGTGGAATAAAAAAAGAGGTAACCTATAGGCAAGGGAGTCTGCAAAGGAGAGTACCTAGATTTCAAGCTCCAGCAGGAGAGAATGCATAATGCAATGGAAGTATATTTAAGAAATGTTTCAAAATTGGATTCTACTCTTGGCTGTATATTTGGAAAATATGTCTTACTTTATGAAGTCATAAACATTTAAAAATGTTATTTCAATAACTTAGTTAAGTGTAATAAATTTGCTCTTATAATATTAAGTCTATTAATATCAATGATGCCATGAATAAATATTTTTCATCTAAAACAATAATTGCAAATTAAATATATAACTTGATTATAAAATGCATTTTTATGAGTAAATCCTAAACAGTAACTTTATGATGCTTAGGAAAGTTTTGCATACTAATTGTAACATATTAATAGAAATAAAAGCCTAATAGACTAAAGATCATAGATATTCAATGTATTTTATAAAGTTTACTCAATTGTTGATGTTATGGTTGTGATAAAATATTACTTATTACATTTAAAACTATAGATTTTATTTCTAAATAAAATTGAGCAATTAGCATTTATAATGATTGCAGGTTAAATTTACAAATTATAAATTTAAATTTACATACAACTTACTGCTTTAAATATGAACTTTGAATTTTGTGTATTAAGAGAACTTTTTTTTCATATTAAGAGTATTTGGGAGGCTGAAACAGGAGGATTTTTCAAGGCCAGCTTCAGTCACTTAGAGGGACCTCCAGCAACTTAGGAAGATCCTTTTTTTTCAAAGTAAAAAATAAAGGGCTGGATATTTAGTTTTGAGCTAACATATACCTGTTTTCAATCCCCAGTACCAAAAAGGAAAAAAAAAAGAAGGAAGGAAGGGAGAAAGAGAGAAAAAGAGAGAGAGAGAAAAGGAAGGAAAAAAGATGCACCTTTATTAGAGATAATTTTAACTTAGCATTATTTTTTCTAGTTATATTTTATTTAACTTATTATCCATATGAATATTCTACTTTAGAAAAACAATATATATATATTTTAAAAATATAAACTACTTACATGTAGCATGGAGAACAGTTTACATTTAGTCCTAAACTCTTAAAGTTTTTGGTGTTGTGGTTTGTGGTGCATTTTAATCATACAGCTTAATGAGGTCCAAGCTAGTAGAGGCATACATGCACACAGCACTCATGTTTCCTTTTAACTTCAGTAATAAGATGGAAATAGTGTAAATAGTGGGTCGACTATAGAACTTCAGGAAGTAGACTTATTATATTTGTGGATGTGTTAATAAAGGCAATTCATATTTTAATATTTGATAATAGAAATGCTCATAATGAATTCATTCACAGAAAAAAAGACACTGATTCAATGATGTTTTATTAGTAGAGTTGGTGATTGGTAAGGCTTCTATGCTACTATGCAGGAAAACTTCCTATGATATTCCTCGCAAATTGGAGTTCTTATATTTGCTTAAGTAATTTCAATCATAGAAAATGAATCGCTTTCATCCAGGAGCACAAATGCTTTGATACATCGTTGTTATATCTGCTAGGGTTTGTATATGTTCTTCTTCCCCTGAGATTCACATGCTAAAACCTTGATCCCTATTATAGTCATGTTGGGAGTTGGGAGTTTAAAGAAATGGAACCTAAAAGAAACTGATTGAGACATTCTGAGTGCTGCCCTTGGAAGGGAACAATACTCTCATGGACTCAGTTCCCAGGAGAGTAAGTAGTTATAAAAGTCAGCTGAGCTCTGACTCACTCTCTAGCTTCCTATCTTATCCCTACCACATACCATTTATCTTGATGTGATGCAACTAGGATAGCACTTTCCAGAGTCAGCACAATGTTGTTTGAACTTACAGTCTTTAAAACTGCAGGCTAAACCAGGCGTGGTGGCGCACGCTTGTAATCCCAGCATTCGGGAGGCTGAGACAAGGATACAGGTTCGCGGCCAGCCTCAGCTACCTAGTAAGGCACTCCGCAACTTAGTGAGACCCTGTTTCAAAATAAAGAATAAAAATAGGGCTGAGGATGTAGCTCGGAGGTAGAATGCCCCTGAGTTCAATCCCCAGTATCACACACACACACACACACACACACACACACACACACAAAAAAAAAAAAAAACTGCAGGCTAAAGAAATTCACTTTTTTAAAAAAGTGCCCAGCTTTAGGTATTTTGTTATAGCAATTGAAAATATATTAATAAATTAATAATTATTTTCCATATTATATTGTAAGAAATATTTAGTGAAATTATATAGCTACTAGAAACTTTTTTTTTTTGGTACTGAGGATTGATCCTTGGAGCATTCTACCTCTAAGTTACACTCCCAGCACTTTTTTTTTAAAAACAATGTTTTCTAAGTTGTTAAGGGACTCACTAAGCTGCTAAGACTGACCTCAAACCTGAGATCATTCTGTCTCAGCCTCCCAAGTACTGGGGGTGGGGGATTACAAGCATGTGCTTTGTATCCAGCTAAAAACTATTTTATATGTATTTAAAGTTGTGGATTTAACTGATAAGTAAAAATATGAAAATAGTACATATTTAGAAGATAAAGTAATGCTTCAACACATGTATACATTTTATATATATATATAATCTCCCAAGTTGTAGATAGACTGAAATAAGTTCTGGGATGCCATTGCATAGTTAGATGACTACAGAAAAAAAATGTTCAAAAGGATGAAATATCCTGAATATTATCTTTACCATAGAAAATTATAAATGTTTGGGGAGATGAAAATAATTTAATATGTAGTGATATAGTCCACATTTTGCCCAAATTCAAGAAAATGTTTTAATATTATACTGTTATGTATAATAGGCCAGAGGTCATATTTCTTGGTTCTAGTGTCCATTTTCTTCAATGTGCCACCAGCAAGATGAAAAATTCTAGTATTACACTCACTCCTATTTTGCTATGGATCTGGCTAATACTGAAAATCTAGACTAGACATTGACATAAAATACAAAGAATAAAGTTTCTAAATTGAACTGAGAAGTAAACTGGGTCTTTAACTTAGGTAGATTTACTATCTGAGGAGTAAAGCAAGTCTTTATTTAATCAAACTTAATTTATGACCTGAAATAAAGTGGAAAACTAAATTTTGGAAGTTGTTGACTGAGATATTTATAATATGCAAGACTATACTGTTTGAAGGGAGAAAACAATATAGAATGACAAAAATATACATTTCAAAAAGTTTGTATTTTCAACATTCTCATAAATATTTTTGAAAAATAGCAATGTTATTGTTAATGTAGTAATCTTAATTTCATTCTCATGTGCATTAATTATTTATTGACTTCATTAATAGCTTGAATGCTTTCAAAGTAAACTATGAGTAGTTTATAGGTTTGTGTATATTCTTGATTCTCCATGGATTCTTACTTTTTAAAAGCAAAACTACCAGCTTAAATTTCAGAGTTACAGTTCACATTTGTGAACTTTTTATTGTGCCTGAAAAGTATGGATAGGTAACAGATTTTTTGAACTGCTATTTTCCATATGCTTCTGTGCAAGGAAGAAATTCCAGCCATGGAAAATATCATGTGTTGCCAGGATATTATGAATATGTAGATGATTCAAGACAATCACAAATACTACATAGTTACAATCTCTCCTGCATCAATAAAACTGACCAGAACAAAATAGTGAGGTTTGTATTGCTACCTTCATATATGAACACAACATTGTTTGAACAGTTTCCTTCCTGGAGCCTCATTTTCTTCTTTCTCACCTCCTCCACAAATTCACTTACACAATTCTACTGGTCTTTCATCTCATTAACTTGAAGACTGGTTTCCTATATTCCCTGTAGCTTTCATATATGAGTTAAACATGCAACTCTATACTAAGATACCACTAAATTCCAGTAAAAATGGCAACAATCAAGAATACGAGCAATTATAAATGCTTGTGAAAACACAGAAAATGAAGAAATCTTATACACTATTGGTTGGTTTTTAATAGGTAAAACCTCTATGGAAATCATTATGGAGGTTCAAAATACCAAGAATTGAATCACCATATGAACCAGGTATATCATTTCTCTATACCTTTAAAAAATTTTGGAACTAATGATACATGCATACCCATGTTTGTAGCAGCAAAATTTACAATAGCCAAATTATGAAACAAAGCTAGATCCCTGTCAAAACATGAATGGAGAAAGTAATTTCTAAAATATTATAGTGATGACTTCATTAAGGAAAGATATCAGTATGCTATTTTATTAAATTTATTTTCTCTATTCAGTTCAGTTTTGTTTTATTCTTAAAAATATAAACACTTCTAGCTATAACAGATTAAGTACAATTTTTTTAGTCTTTTTTTAATTTTTTTTTATTGTAGTAATTCGTGCAATATAGCATACATCTTTGTTAAGTACAAGTTGTTAACAACATATTTGCACACAATTCTCATTTGACCCCTTCCCCAATTCCCACCCCGTTCCCTCCCCCTCCCTCCCTCTCAGGTTCAGTTCAGTGAGTGACCTTGATATGATTGTGTAAGTACATCATGTGCCTTAGGGTGTCCCTCTGCCCCATGCATCCACTACAATTGAATCAACTTCTTTGCTTATCGAGGATCTCTCCTTTTCATCTGGAGACCCTCCTATGCCCCATCTTCTCCCTAGCATCCACATATTAGAGAGAACATATGCTTCTTTACTCTTTGTGACTGACTAATCTCACTTAACATAATGTTTTCCAGTTGCATCCATTTCCCTGCAAATAACATGATTTTGTTCTTCTTTATGGCTGAGTAAAATTCCATTCTGTACATATCCCATAGTTTTGTAATCCATTCGTCTGTGGATGGACATCTTGGCTGCTTCCATAGTTTGGCTATTGTGAATTCTGCAGCTATAAACATAGATACACATGCATCGGTCTGATAGTTTATTAGTCTTTTCATTATAAATAAATTTTATGACAGACAAAATATTTCAGACTGCTATTTTCTGACACTGGTAAACAGGCAGCTCAAGTTTATAACTCACATTAGAAGGGAAGCACACAAAGTGAACTACTGGACCAGCCTTGTTACATGAGATATTTAGAGTTTTAAAAAAAGAAGAAAAGAAAACATGGTCCCCAGAAAAATATTCAGAATTGGAATTCAGAGAAGCATGTAGAATTCTCAGGCCATGTCCCAAGAGACAGCATAGCTGCAGGAGTGAGGGTAAACTCAAATATCATTCTGAGAGTTTCTCTAAGTCCTTTGCAGCAGCAAGGCTGTACATGCAAAAGAGATAATTCAAAGTTTCTTGAAAGAGTATCCTTTTATCAAACAAAGTATAAGATTGAGAAACAAATGTCATAGAGACAAAAGAATACTGGAAGATTTGGATGTTTTTTGATAGAATTGGAGTAGGGCAAAATTGTTTATCACAAAAAGTACCTGGCTAAGACATTAAGATTACATAAAAGAATCAGATAATCACACATGCGACTTACTCATCTAGATCTGTTCTAAAAAAAAAAAAAAAAAAAAAAAAAAAAAAAACCTACAGTGAAAGTTTCTCCAGATCTTCAAAGAAAACAGATTGGAGTTTGAATCCTGCCAATTTAAAATAGTTTTGGAGACACCTGGTACTTTTTATACATCTTCCCTAAAATATTCGGTTTAAACATGCAAAATATCAAGCTGATTTGCCATAAATTTACTTTTTAAAATAGTTAAAATCAACATTTGCCACAGGAAACAGAATATCACAATCAATAGTCTAGCTAATCTGTAACAATACCCTAGCTAATCTGTAACAATACCCTAGCTAATCTGTAACAAAATATAACAAAAAAAGATTAAACATACAGAAATATGAAAATGTGATCTATAATAAAAAAATTAGCAGTCAACAAAATAATTCTGAGATCATATAGATATTGAACCTAGGAGACAATGATTTAAAAACAGCTATTTAAAAATATGTGCACAAATATTAAAAATATTTACTGTTGTATGAGTTATGATGAGATTGGAGAATATAAACAGATACCATAAACAACATAATAGAAATTCACTGGATAAATATTGACAATAGAGACATGAAACATTTTAAGAGTTATAAGTTGGCATGAAGATGAGTGTGAGAAGGAAGGATGCAGGAAGAAATGGGGTGGGAATTGGAGAAGGACTAAAATAATGTTCTGTGCATGTATGCCTCTAGAATTTTGAACCTCATTAAGACATATGTTTACAATGCACCAATTAGAAAAGAGTGTTATCAGTTGGAAAAATCAAATCTGAAGAAGAGAAAGAAACCGAATTGGAGGAAATCATCAGACTACGATACCAAGTGTTTGATATATCTTTAACTGGAATCCTAAAATATATATATATATATATATATATATATATATATATATATATATATATAGTGAGATACAAAAATTATTTGAAAATACAACCTAAATGTTTTCTGATTTTAAAAGTTAAGAGAAATTTCCTAATATACAAGTTAGGGAATCTTCATAATCTCTTTGTATTATCTTTCTAATACAAAGAAAACAAAACCTACTTACATAATAGTCAAACCCATTGAAAAAATTAGAAAATAAGTATTAGAAATTTTCACATGAACAAGAGTAAACCAAATATAAAAGTATGACAGATTTTTCATCAGGAAAACAATGAATGTAGAGATAATAACTTCACATTTTTATTTATTTATTTTATTTTATTATAAATTGGTGCATTGTAATCATACATCTTTGTTAGGTATTGGCTAATAAAGGCATATGTGCACACATTTCTCATTTAACCCCTGACCCAATTCCCACCCCACTCCCTCGCCCTCCCTCTTTCTCAAGTTCAGTTTAGTGATTGACTTTGATATATTTTTGAAAGTACATCATGTGCGTTAGTGTGTTTCCCTTCCACCCACCCCCTCTCCTTCCATCACCTTCAGTTAAGTCAACTTCTTTGCTTATCTAGGGTTTCTCCTTTTTCATCTGGAGTCCCTCTTATGCCCCAACTTCTCCCTAGCATCCGAATATTAGGGAGAACATATGCTTTTTTAATCTTTGTGACTGGCTAATCTCATTTAACATGTTTTCTAGTTGCATGCATTTCCCTGCAAATAATATGATTTTGTTCTTCTTTATGGCTGAGTAAAATTCCATTGTGTACATATCCCATAGTTTTGTAATCCATTCATCTGTCAATGGACATCTTGGATGCTTCCATAGTTTGGCAATTGTGAATTGTGCAGCTATAAACACAGATACACGTGCGTCGGTCTGATAGTTTGGTTTTCGTTCTTTTTTTTTTTTTGGCGGTACTGGGGGTTGAACTCCGGGGCATTCTACCTCCGAGCTATACCCCCAGCCCTATTTTTTATTCCTTATTTTGAAACCGGGTCTCACTAAGTTGCGGAGTGCCTCACTTATGTAGCTGAGGCTGGCCGCGAACCCGGATCCTCTGGTCTCAGCCTCCCGAATGCTGGGATTACAAGCATGTGCCACCACGCCCGGCTTTGGTTTTCATTCTTTTTGGTAGATACCCTGAAGTGGTATTGCTGGATCATATGGTAGGTTCATTCCCATTCATCTGAGGATCCTCCATACTGTTTTCCAAAGTGGTTGCACTAATTTGCAATCTCACCAGCAATGTATTAGGATTCCCAATTCTCCAGCATTTGTTGTTGTTCCTGTTCTTGATGATTGCCATTCTGATTGGAGTTAGGTGAAATCTCAAGGTAGTTTTGATTTGCATATCTCTGATTGCTGATGATATGGAACATTTCCTCATACATTTATTGCCCATTTGTATTTCTTCTTTTGTGAAGTGTCTATTTAGATCCTTTGCCCATTTTTAATTGGGTTGTTTTCTTAGCTGTGATTTTCTTGAGTTCTCTGTATATCCTAGATATTAGACCTCTATCAGAAGAGTAGCTGGCAAAAATTTTCTCCCACTCTGTGGGCTCTCTGTTGAGGTTCTTGATAGTTTCCTTTGCTGCACAGAAGCTCTTCAGTTTAATGCAACCCCATGTATTGATCTTCCTTTGAGTTGCTTGTGGTTTGAGGTCTTGTTGAGAAAGATTTTACCTGTGCCTATGTGTTGTAGTGTTGGCCCTATGACCTCTTCAAGAAGCTGTAAGGTCTCCAGCCCAACTTCCAAGTCTTTGATCCACGTTGAGTTGACTCTTGTCAACTGATTTTTGACAAAAGAGCCCAAAACACACTGGACCCACAGGCTTGCAGTCAATATCCTTCTCTTGTTTTATTGCTCTGGAAAGAGTCTTGAAGATGATATTGGAAAGGAGTGGTGATGGTTGACATCCTTGTCTTGTTCCTGATTTTAAGGGAAAGTTCTGCAGTTTTTCTCCATTCAATGTAATGTTGGCTTTGGGTTTATTGCATATTGCTTTAATGATGTTGAGATATGTTCCTTCTATTCCAATTTTCTGCAATGTTTTTAGAATAAAAAAGTGTTGGATTTTGTCAAATGCTTTTTCAGGATCTATTTATAGGATCATGTGATTTTTGTTCTTAGTTCTATTTATGTGGTGAAGAACATGTATTGATTTGTGTATGTTGAAGCAGCCTTGCTGTCCTGGGATGAAATCAACTTAGTTATGGTGTACAATTTTTTGTGAAATGGTTTTGAATACACATGATTAGTACTTGTTTAGATATTTTATGTATAAGTTTATCAATTATATTGGTCTGTAATTTTCTTTTTTTATAATATTTAGTGCATTGTAAACATACATCTTTGTTAGGTCAAATTGATAAAGGCATATATGCACACATTTATATTTTAACCCCTTCCCCCATTCCCACCCCACTCCCTCTCCCTCCCTCCTTCTCAAGTTCAGTTTAGTAATTAACCTTGATATATTTTGTGAAAGTACATCATATTCATTAGGGTGTTCCCCCTCCTTCCTGTCCATCCCCCTCAGTTAAGTCAATTTCTTTGCTCATCTAGGGTTTCTCCTTTTTCATCTGGAGACCCTCTTATGCCCCTTCTTCTCCCTACCATCCATATATCAGGGAGAACATATGCCTTTTAACTCTTTGTGATTGACTAATCTCACTTAACATATTTTTTCCAGTTGCATCCATTTCCCTGCAAATAACATGATTTTGTTCTTCTTTATGGGTGAGTAATATTCCATTGTGTACATATCCCATAGCTTTGTAATCCATTCATCTGTCGATGGACATCTTGCCTGTTTCCATAGTTTGGCAATTGTGAATTGAGTTTCTGTGCAGCAAATGAAACTATCAAGAACCTCAACAGAGAGCCCACAGAGTGGGAGAAAATTTTTGCCAGCTACTCTTCTGATAGAGTTCTAATATCTAGGATATAAAGAGAACTCAAGAAAATCACAGCTAAGAAAACAAATAACCCAATTAAAAATGGGCAAAGGATCTAAATAGACACTTCACAAAAGAAGAAATACAAATGGCCAATAAATATATGAGGAAATGTTCTACATCATTAGCAATCAGAGAGATGCAAATCAAAACTACTTTGAGATTTCACCTAACTCCAATCAGAATGACAATCATAAAAAACACGGACAACAACAAATGCTGGCTGGGGTGTGGAGAATTGGGAACCCTAATACATTGTGGTGGGATTGAAAATTAGTGCAACCACTTTGTAAAACAGTATAGAGGATCCTAGATGAATGGGAATGAACCTACCATATGATCCAGCAATACCACTTCAGGGTATCTACCCAAAAGAATGGAAATCAAACTATCAGACCGACGCATGTGTATCTATGTTTATAGCTGCAAAATTCACAATTATAATTTTCTTTTCTTGTGGTATCTTTATTTGGTTTTGGTATTAATGTGATACTAGCTTCACAGAAGTGGTTTGGAATAATTTTTTTCTCTTTTGATTTCATGGGATAACTTGTAAAGTATTGGGAATTGTTCTTCTGTAAAGATTTTGTAGAATTCAGCTCAAAACCCATGTGGACTTGGACTTTTCTTTGATGGCAGAATTTTTATTCTTTTTCTATTTCTTTGCTTACTATTGGTCCTTTAAAATTTTCTATATTCTCTTGGTTCAATTTTGGTGGGATTTATGTGCTTAGAAATCTGTCAATTTCATTTTTTTGTTGTTGTTGATCCTATGTATTATTTCTTTAATCTCTATTTCATTTATTTCTGCTCTAACTTTAATTATTTCCAGCCTTCTGTTGGCCTTGGGACTGGACTCTTTTGGTCTTTTTGTTTTCCTAGGACCTTGAGGTGTGTCATTAGGTTGTATATTTGGTGACTTTCTGTTTTTTTTTTGTTTGTTTGTTTGTTTTATGTAGGCACTCAGCGTTCTTAACACTACCTTCCTCTTAACACTACCTTCAAAGTGTCCCATAGATTTTGGTATGTTGTGTCTCTATTTTTGTTTAATTCTAGGAATTTTTTCTATTTCTCCCCTTATTTCTTTTCTGATCCATTCCTCATCCAGGAGTGTATCATTCAGTTTCTATGTATTTATGTAATTTTTTGGTCTTCCTGTTGTTGATTTATACTTTTATTCCCTTTTGATATGAAAAGATGCAGGAAATCATATTATAACTTTTGAATTTGCTGGTACTTTCTCTGTGGCCCGGATATGGTCTATTTTGGAGAATGTTCCATGGGAAGCTGAGAAGAATGTGTATCATCTGTTGCTGGTTAAAATATTCTGTATATATCTATTAGGTCCATTTGGTTTATGGTGTTCTTTAGATCTGAAGAGTCTTTATTCATCTTTTGTCTAGAAGATTCATCTTATGGTGTGAGTGATGTATTGAAGTCCCAATATTATTGTATTTGGGTCTATTAAGAGCTAATGTCTCCCAGAGTTTGCTTTACAAATGTGGGTGCACCCACATTTGGGGTATAAATGTTTAGTATCATTATATCTCCTTGCAATATTGTTCTTTTTATTAATAAGAAGTGCCCCAATTTGTGTCTGGTGATGTGTTTTAGCTTAAAGTCTACTTTTTTGGATATGAGCATTGCGACTCCTGCCTGTTTTGGGTCACCATTTACATGGTATATCTTCCATCCTTTCACCTTTAGTATATGGATATCTTTGGCTACAAGCAGCAAATAGTTGGATTATGTTTTTAAATCCATGTTGCCAGTCTATGTCCTTTAATTGGAGAATTAAGACTTTTAGCATTCAATGTTACTATTGAAATATGATTTTGTTTCCTGTCATTCTGTGTTCTATATTATGTTTGATAAAGTATTATTTTTCCTTTGCTTAGTTTCCCACCTGGTGGAATTCACCTCTTCTCTGGTTCTGAAATTTGTTTCTTTTTTCTTCTTTATGGTTTACTTCTTTAAGTATTTTTTCTAGTGCTGGCTTGGTAGCCATAAATTTTTTAAGATTCTGCTTATCTTGGAATGTTATATCTCCATCAATTTTGAATGATATCTTTGCTGTATATATCAGCCTTGGTTGGAGGTTGTTTTCTTCCTGAGTCTGGAGTACTTCATTCTAGTCCCTCCTGTTATTCAAAACTTGGGTTGTAAAGTTTGGAGTGATTTTTATTGTTTTGCCGCTGAATGTTACTCGTTCTTTTGTTCTCACTAATTTTAAGATTCTTTCCTTGCCATCTATGCTACTCATTTTGATTATTACATGATGTGGGGAAGCCCTTCTTTGATCTTGTCTTAACAGTGTTCTGTATGTCTTTAGCATGTGGATATACAAGTCTTTTTCTATGTTTGGAAAATTCTCTGAAATTATTTCTCTGAAGAGATTTCTGATACACTTGGTCTGTGCTTCTAGACCTTCTTCAATGCCTTTTATCCGTAATTTTTAACATTTCAGATTGTCCATATTTGTTGGATGTATAGGTTGTGTTGTTGTAATGTCTTTTGTATACTGTTGATTGTGCTTTCAATTTTGAAGAAACTGTCTTCCAGGAATGATACCCTGTTTTCCATGTGATCTAGCCTTCCAGAGCTGGTTTCTATTGCTGTCTAATTTATTGACTCCTTCATTTCATTCAACACCTCTTTCTAGCTGTTTCATAAAGCCTTAATTTTCTCCTTCATTTCCTGAACACTTTCTTTGAGGCCTTTCATCATGTTGAATATCAAAATTTGGAATTTTCCTTCCTGCATTTCTTCCAGATTTCAGTTTATCAGGTTAACATACAAGCTAATATTCCCACACATAGAGAAAAAGGCTTGAAGATAAAAAAATTACCATATTTATTCATGTCCTCAAAATGAATTTTTAAGTATAAATCTGACAGTATATTTGCAAGTTCCATGAAGAAAACTACAAAATACCAACAAAAGAAAATGAAGACAGAGATATATATTATATGGTTGTAAAGAAAATATTTTCAACAGTAGTTCAATTTAATTTTAGGGAATCAATGCAACCTTTATTAAAATTTTAACATTTTTTGTAGATTTTGGCAAACTATTACATGGGTTTATATTGAATGGAAAGAAAAAGAGAATAGCCAAGACACTATGGAAAGAGAAAAAAATTATAAACATCTTTTGACTTCAAGATTTATAGATACAGTGATCATGATAATATGGTATTTGTGAAAGATTAGTCAAATAAAAACTCTAGAAAAGGAAAGAAAACTATAAAGATAACAAAATGTATTAGCTGGGCACAATGGCATACACCTGAGGATTGCAGGTTGGAGCTCAGCACTCAGCAACTTTGTGAGATACTATTTCAAACACACACACACACACACACACACACACACACACACACAGACAATTGTTGGGGGGTAGATTAGAGGTAGACTACCTCAGGTTCACTCTACAATATCTCATACACAAAAATACTACTAGTAATTACCAGGGGTTAGGTGGAGGAAGGACAGGAGTTTATAGGTGTGTCATTGGAGCTTCTTAGAGCACTGAAAATGCATTATATGATTCTAAAGTTATGGATACCAACCATTATATACTTGTCATGGTTAGATATAGAGTGTACCCTGAAGAGTTTATTTATTTAGCTCAGGACTTACATGTAATGGATTTATCTGTGTGGTGGCCAGGGTCAGTAGAGAGTGGCTGGAGAAGGTGAGTCCCTGGAAATGTGGCCTGTGGCCTTTTGGATTGGCTTGTTTCTTGAATACTCTTGTTTTCTCTCTCTCTCTCTCTCTCTCTCTCTCTCTCTCTCTCTCTCTCTCTCTCTCTGCTTCTGAGCACCATAATGTGAAGACAAACCCTTGTGTTTTTTTCCTCTTGCTTCCCACTACTGCCATGCCCTGAGATCCAGAGTGCCAGGCATCACATTGACTGAATGTCTAAATCCCCAAGTAAACTGTGAGCAGATATGTCTTCCTTCCTCTAAGTTACATGTTCAGGTCTTTGGATTATAACAGGGAGAATGCTAAGACAATTTTATGCAAACCTGTAGAATGTACAACACCCTATAAACTTATTTAAACTATAACATTGGGTTATAACCATGTTCCAATGTAGGTGTATCAATTGCATTATATGTGGGTATGATTATGGTGGAGGATACTGATAATGAGGAAGGCTATGCATGTGCAGAAAAAAAGGATAAAAAGTCTCTGTACCTTCCTCTTCATTTATATGGGAACTAAAACTGATTAAATAAAACAAAAGGGTGAAGTGAAAAAATGTAAAAAATAAATTGTTCTTCCATAAGAAAGAAATGAACTATATAACACAAAAAAATATAGTTTGTTTGTTTGTTTCCTGTATTAGGGATTGGATGCAGGAACATTCTACCTCCGAACTATACCCCCAGCCCTATTTTTTATTCTTTATTCTGAAACAGAATCTCACTAAGTTGCAGCAGTCCTCACTAAGTAGCTGAGGCTGGCTGTGAACCCGGATCCTCTGGTTTCGGCCTCCCAAGCATGCGTCACCATGCTTGGCTAGAACTAAATAATTTTAAGTAACTCTTTATGAAGAAATTTCAAAACATGAAGAAAAAAAATTACAAAATTATTCAAATTGAAGAATATAAAAAATTTAAAGGATTCAAAATACTAAAAATATTCCTTATCAAAAATAATTCCATAGTATTAACAAAGGTACTAAGATTGCTTTTATTATCTTGGCAGTGAGGTTAGCTGCATAAGATTGTACAATTTTTATTTGTACATAGGCAGGTGTCTAATGTCTTAACTAAGTGATGATTATGTGAATGTCTACAATATAATTTTCAAGTTTGTGTGTTAAATGTTTTGCTCATTCATTTAAAATAAATAGTATAATTATATATTTTTAATTGTGATTTTTAAATAGACTTGACTTTTCATCATGTACAGAAGCTGAAAAAATGGCTTAATGTAAAGTAATTATAAGACAAATTTTCTCTTCACAACTTCTTCATACTGCTCAATATTATTTTTAGATATTAGATAAAAATAATTTGGCAATTTTTTAATAATTTAATTTAATTTTTGCAATATGAGGGATTGAAATCAGGTGCATTCTACCTCTGAGCTACACCCTCAGCCCTATTTTTATTCTTTATTTTGAGATAGGTCTCACTAAGTTGCAAAGGGCCTCACTAAGCAGCTGAGGCTGCCCATGAACCTGTGTTCTTCCTATTTCAGGCTCCCAAGTACTGGGATTACAAGCATGTGCCACCATGCCTGGCTCTATTTTTATGTTTTGTGCATACATTTTTACCTTTTATATTCTTCCAATGGGTGCAAAGTTTACTCTTTGTGTGTATGGTGCTGGAGATTGAGCACAGGCATTTATGAATGCTAGGAAGTTTCTCAATCACTGAGTGAAATACCTAGTTAGCAAAGTTTATTTGTTGTTGTATTTGTTTTTGTCCTTCTGGGAATTGAATCTAAGACCTAGGCAATGTTCTAACACTGAGCTGAATCCCCAGTATAAGTTTATTCTTTGAACTTAAAAATTTTAACTGGATGTGGTAGTGTACACCTGTAATCCCAGTACATGGAGGGGCTGCCTGAGACAGTAGGATTGCAGGGTTGAGGACAGCCTTAGCAAGTAGTGAGACACTAAGCAACCTAACAAGACCCTTTTTCAAAACAAAAAATAAAAAATAATCCTGTGATCTGACTCTCAAATACTGGGATTAGAGGTTTGTGCCACTGCAATCACTACATTTGTGTTTTTGATGAATGCATTCTAACTGGAGTTAGATGCACTTGCAGTGTAGTTTTGTTTGTTTGTTTGTTTGTTTGTTTGTTTGTTTTGAGGTTGTGAGGATTGAGCCCAGGGGCATTCTAACTCTGAGCTACACCCCCAGTCCTATTTTTTATTCTTTATTTTTTTGAAATAGGGTCTCACTAAGTTGTGGAGGGCCTCACTATATAGCTGAGACTGGCCACGAACCCAGATCCTCTGGTGTCAGCCTCCCAAGTACTGGGATTACAAGTGTGGGTCACCACACCCGGCTGCAGTATAGTTTTGATTTGCATTCTCCTGGTTGCTAATGATGTTGGGCATTTTTCATATATTTTTTAGTTATTTTTAATTTCTTCTTTAGAGAAGTGTCAGAAGTGTCTAAAGAGTTCAATTTATAAAATCAATAAAGATAATGTCAACTACAAGAAAAAATTAATTGAAATAGTATTTAAGTGAGCACTTATATTTTGTAATGCAGTATATCCTGTTAATAGCAGTGATAGGAATATTAAAAAATTTAAAAAATGAAAAAACATGGATAAACATAGTGTACTACTATTCCACAGTAATGGCTTGAAAGTTAGTTGCATAAAAATAATATAATTTTTTCAGCAGGTCTTTGTAAATTAGACAGTTATACATAGTCATCATAATTATATATCACTAGATATTAATATCATCTAACTTATTTTCCTTGATCTGACTCTAAATTTATCCACAAACTACCCAAATATAAATTTTCCTTGCTCGCAATTCAGAGTGAAAATTGTACTTTGTTTTAAGATGTCTCATTCACTACATGTTAATAGTCTCTCTGTATAAGTATGACTTTTTCAGAATGTGTAAGGATAAGACTAATTATGAAAATTTTTCTCACTATTTAATTTTAGTATATTTCTACTCTCTAATCTTTATGTCAATAATAATATTTTCATCTCCAATAAATCGGTAAAATGTGACAATAGAAAATACATGTGAAAAAATTTTAAATGTAAAATGTGAAATAAAGAGAAACACTATATAAACATACTAAAAATTGTTTCAATCAATCTAGATAAAATATTATCTTCTTTAACATAGTCTCTAATAATTTACATTAAATTGCTTTATTGGAAACTCATTAGGATAGAAGAGCATACAAATTTTCTTTAAATGTACACAGTTCTTGGGAAATAAGATTTTATTACAGCTACTCATTGTATGCTAGGAAAAAGGGTAGTAGAATTGGTTAAGGTGGTATAGTTAAAGGCTAATAAAAAATGAAACACAAAGACTATTTTCATGGAGTAATAAATTCTTTGGATAATATACCACATTGGAAAGAAAAATTTAACTAAATTTTATCTTACCATGAGAAACTTATATTTTGTTGAACTTATAAATAACATATTGTTTTATTAAAATACTAAATGTCAATTTTAAATTCCTTTATGTACCTAGCACAATAATATTTATTTCTGTCCAAGTATTTTATATATACTTCAAACAATTCATTGAGACACATTCATACTTAGGGAAAGTATTCTAATGCCACTACAATTAAAAATAAATTCATGAGTATATTTTTGATGATTTGTTTCTCCATAGATATTCGCTAATTGAGCAAATACTACTCAAATATTAAAATCTTAACTTAGTCAACTGTATTATTAAAATAGTATTATAATGAGAGATTCTTATTAGTACTAAAGTTACAAGTTTTTGATCAATGAGGTTATAATATATTTGAAGAATATTTTCATTGAGGTTCATAAAAAAGTATTTGTCAACCAAAAAATAAATCTGATATAATATTGTTTAACACACACACACACACACACACACACACACACACACACACACACACACACCTTTAACCTAAAATGAAAAAAAATACAGATTCCTAAGAATAATTTTAGAGGATATTTTTAAATAAATATAAATTTTGCACATAACTGTACATTTTCAAGTCTATTCATTTTTAGCAATCAGCCCACTTGATTTTCAATTAGTTGAAGTTACACAGTTCCATTTAATATGTGAATTATTCAGTTTAATTAAAGTAACAAATTCAAACTTAAATGTGCTCAAAGGGGTAGAAAAATTAATTGCAATTTAGAATGTAGAATTAAAAAATATATCCTCCAGCAGCCTGGAACTTAAAAATATTTGAGTAACATTTGAAAAGTTATTCATTTGAAGCTCAAGAAGCATGCCAAGCTTACATACATTAAATAAACCATATTACTAATATATTACCTTATAATTTCACAATTTCTTTAATTTTCTTGTCATGTGAAGGTGATAGGAAGGATATGGATACAACTGAAAAAAAAAAGGAAAAAAAAAAAGAAACTCGATAGCAAATATTATGCTACTGTAAACTTTTAAAAATTAAAATATTGCTTTTATTTATAATAGTATCAATAGTGTAATACATGAGAAGTGTTTAGCATTTACAATCATAACATTGCAAAAGCATGTTTTCTAGAATACTATGTGAGTCAATGCGCTAGAAAATTTACAAATATTGCCTATTTTTGTTTCAATTACATGATAAAATATTATTACATATTTTTGTGGATGGCGATATAAGCATAAATTGGATAAAAGTTATATCTTGTATATTGTGCTTGTCATTTAGTATTTAACAATAAATATAGACTCAGGTAGAGTACAAATACATCATAGAGATGAGCAATCTAAGAATTAAAAATGGATATGGATTTTATATCCACATTTCAAAATTCCTAGAGTTAAATATAGCCTCGTGATCGTGTTTTCCTGCATTTATCAATGTCTAGGCCACATTTTAATTAGTATTTATTGTTAACTGTATGATGATTATTATGAAAATATAACACATTTCTCCATTAAAGAAAAATATTATTTATTATCATTAATATTAATGTATATTTTGTTATCAAATTCATTCAGATATGTAGTTTAATATTTTGAATTAATGTTTTAAAGAATCATGATTATCTCCCCTATTACTCTCTCAATAATTAGAAGGCATTACACAATATGTTTATTTAGTGATTTACTGTATTAGTGTTATCATGTCCATGTAACATAATAATAGTGGTAAAAAAAAAGCTATCAACTCACTAATATTTCTCAAAAGCTGTAGCAGTTTAAAATTATGAAAATATGGTAATTTTATAAGTAGTGTTTTTGCCTATTGGTTTCTTCTACAAAATTCATGCAATACAGAAAATTATATAAATGGTTTACTTATGACAATTTATCTCTTGTCATCTGTCAATAATTTATTATACCTAGTTTATAGTGAGATGATTATGACTCTTCTCAGTTGACAGTGAAAAAATAAATTAGTAGCTGTCAAATTCATGCCTTCACATGATTATCTTCAGAATACCCTTTGCATTGTAAATATCTTCAGAATTTTAACTTTATAATCCACGACTCTAGAAAAAATCTTTATAGGAGGCAAAATTGCTATGTAAACATATTTTTAAGAAGTAATTAGTCTACAAAAATGAAGTATGGCAATGTCTCTATTTATAAAATTTCAAAAATTATTAAAACTATTGTCAATGGTTCTTTGTTTGTGCATGTGTAGTACTGGTCATTGAAACCAGGAGCATTATAACTCCAAACTATATCCAGGACTTTTTTTTTTTTTGAAATTGGGCCTCACTAGGTTCCTGAAAGTCTCATTACATAGCTGAGGTTATTCTCAAACCTACACTACTCCTGTTTCTGCCTCCCAAGTACTAGGAATACAGATGTGCACCAGCAAACCCAGCCATTAGTCATTAGGGATGTTAACAAAGTAAAAATAGAAAAAATTTTGAAAAAACTCCTTATTTTATGACATCTTTTGAGATTACACATCCACAATATTGGAATATTAGGCACTTGTATCCCTGTGATATTTCCATCAAGTAAGCATAAACAATACCTTACAAATCTAAAGCATAATAAAATAGAAAAATCTGATAGAAAGCAAACTAGGGCAATTTAGAATGCATTTTTATCCATGTGGTACTCGATAAAGTGTTTACAAATTTTAGGAAGAATGAAAAAATGTTTATTCTTTGGTAAATTATTTGTTTCATATGTGAAAACATAAAAATGATAATCTTATCCTTTCTCTTTTCATGTGTAATTCTAGTACTTTTGATCAAACAAAAATAACCAGAAGCTCATTAAATTTTCAGAATAATCCCATTTATTGGGAATTTAAATTTAACAAATGACTTCTACAAATTTTAGGTTTCAACTTGGCTCTTCAACAAAAATCAGATTAATGAGAGATGTACAGTTTATTAACTTCTACAGTGCACATGATACAGGAGAATTCTCAAAGAAGAGTAACTCCACAATGGCTGAGAGTTCTAGTAGTTTCTTATTAAATTATAAAGTTGTATAGAATTGAAAATAAATAGTAAGCAATTTTAGGCATCATTAATCAAGATTAGGAAAATAAAAAATATGCAGGAAGTCTAATGGAGTAAGATTCATAAGTAAATTACTTTGGTGCCTTCTCTAGGTTGGTATCTGAAGTCATCTCAGGTGAAGAGGAATTCTTATTCTGCCCTTGTGCAGAAAGGAAGGAGGGTAGAGAAATTTGTTCCTGCATTTTCTGCCTCTTCAGTTCAAAATAAGTTTTATGTCAAAGAGGCATATTTTGGCATGACACTGTGGTTTCTTTCAACTAAAGTAGGGAAAATACCCTCATTAATTCAATGCAAAGCAAGTTAACATTTTATGCAAATAAAAATAATGTAAAATATTTAACTTTTCTCATTGTAATGAATGAATTTAGCAGACAAACTAATTTATGTAGTAAGAGAGAATTGATGAGTTAAATGTAAGGGATCATATCTTTAAAATTGACAGAATGTTTTCTATTACATATACTGAGTTACTATTAAGTGCTGTACATTTCTGGATTTTTTTGGGGGGTGGTAGTGGGGATTGAACTCAGGGACCTTCTACCTCTGATCTACACCTCCAGCTCTAGTTTTTATTCTTTATTTTGAAACAAGGTCTCACTAAATTTCAGAAGGCCTCACTAAATAAGTGAGGCTAGCCACAAACTTGTCATCTTCTTGTCTCAGCATCCCAAGTATTGGAGTTACAAGCATGAGACACCACACCTGGTTTTGGATTTGTTGTTAATAAGTTTGAATCTATTGCTCTAAATATTTCCCAAACATTTTAACTAGATATTAAAATTGGAGGGTCAATTGAACAACTAGTACTTGCTTATCAAATGTGATCAACTGTTTCAAATAAAATTTAAATTTTATTTTTAAAAATGAATTTTTGAGACATCTCATGGACCATCAGAGACTCTCCAGAGATTATTGTCACTTATTTGGGAATGATGACAGAAATATACAATGGAATTATGTATGTCATGGTAGACTATAGGCACAGTTTTTAATGGAAAAAGACTAGATGCAAAATTCATTGATCTTAATGATCCACAGCAGGAGTTGATGTCAGCTCACTGGTGGATATGATGTTGTTGGGCAAGTACTCTACAGAGCATCTTGTTTGAATAGTAGCAACCTTAAATAAACTTGATTATATGTTGGTATGTTCCAGCAGTTTGAGACTATGGCAGGAGGGTCATTTAAATCCATGAAGTTGGGGCCAGCATTGGCAACACAGGGAGACCTCAGCTCAAAAAAAAAAAAAAAAAAAAGCAAACAAACGAAAAATCTTTTGTTATGAAAATTATGCACACCTTCGTGGTTCATGGTATGCAAAGAACTTGTGCATACATGCCAAGTGTGCAAAGGACCAGAAGTAATCTTTTGTAGGATTTCAGAAAGTCTCAAAATCAGTGTTTGTTAGGGACAGGCATAAGCCTTCTATTTTCACTACTTCCAGGCTGGATGTTAAAAGACCAATTTCATCTTGGGTTCATCAGCTTTCACCATAATTTAAAAAAATAAATTTTCATTTTACCTCTACCAGTGAATAGAGGAAGTTTAGAGTTTATTTTTAAGTAAACACATATTACTTTTGGTGCTTCAGATCAACCGTATATTGACTTCTTAAAATAGTTAAATTTGCAGTCTGTGGTCCTCAAATGTTTCTTTTGTCAGGAACCCATACAACTGATAGTACAATGACAATACAAAGACAACTACTTAAGGAAATGCATTTACCAAGATTTACAATCAACCCATGTCTCTCTATTAAAAGATTTTTTTCTAAAATTTATCTGAAAATATGGCTTTGTCTTCTATTCTTATAGTCTAAAGGCAGGAGAAAGCTGTTACTTCTTTCTGTGAAATGTTGTCATATACTATTTAGGGTCAATAACTACAAGCTATGGATTATTTAAACAATTCGCCCCTGTCAGTCAAAATCTTCAAATGTTTTGATACAAGTATCCAGGCACAAATTATCCAATTAAGTGCGTTTGAGATCTGAAGAGAAATAACATGGATATTGAATTTAATATATGCCCTACACTAAATATCAGAATCTTTCCACAATGAGCAAAGTCATAATTCTTGCTGTAAGAAATTCATCCTTATTTTTCTCCTTATAATATTGTAAAATTCTTATACTAATAAGAACAAAAAGCATAATTAAAAATAAGACAGTATTTTAATAATAAATTAAAGATGTTGCACAATAACTTACAATATAAGTGAAATAATATAACATAAATCCAAAGCAAACCTTAAAAAGACAAATTTTAATTTAAAGGAATGGTTGTCAAATATAGTCCTTCACAAGTGTAAGTTAAAAAAGATGATTAAACCATAAAATTCAAAAACCGGCAAATACATTGTTAGGGACATATTCAGAAAAAGAGAATGTGAGCTGACAATATTATATAATATGGTGCAAGGAGTAAGAAAATTAATGTATTAAAAAGTTATAAAATATGTTCATGTTGAATATGTAATTGTTGTGAGAGCTGGAACATTGCTTTTAAAATAAACAAAATACAAAGGATGTCAGAGAAAAAATAAAATATTCAATTTTGTTTTGTTGGTGTACAGCTTTTGTTACTAACACTAACTTTAGTATTATTTTAAATACTTTAGTTGCTTTATTACTAACACAATAACACAATAAATCTAGTAGTTAAAATTGTACTATGAGAAAAAAATAGTGGCAAACTGATTTAGAATCTGCAATTTTAAGTCATATTGTCTTGCATTCAGTTGAATAAATGAGAATTGTTGTTGGAAAAGACAGAAAACTCTACTGTAATTGACTGAATTAAAAAAAATTTCTAAAACTATTCCTGAATGCTTAGACATGAACTATAACATTATGACTCAATTTCTCTACTTCTCTGGTCTTATATTTACACTTCTGTGGATATCTGTGACATCATTCAAGATGAATATTCCTAAATTATATATTCTCCCAAAAGATTCTAGCAAGCAATCCTTAATTTCTATTGGCTTTTATTAAATTGCATACTCATTTTAAGAATACAATCTTCAAAGTAATTTATGATTTTCTATTATTTAGTGTCCTATTTCCCTTGGCCCCTACCCTTGTTATTCCTAGAATCTTTCATGTTTTTGTAAATATTGACTTTTTAAGAAGAGCCTTAACTATTCTCATTAATTGAAACATTTTATGAGATCTTCCTAGTTTCATGAAATACTTTTAAATTCTCTATAATTCAGCAAAATAAACTTTTTTTAAGTAAAATATCAGCCTGTCCTGTTCATTACAGAGAAATGTCATTGACATTTTTAGTAGAAGATACATTACAGAATACTTAGGAAGCAAGACTTTTTTTTTTTTTCTTTTTTTTTTTGGCAGTACTGGAGATGGAACCCAAGGGCATTCTACCTCTGAGCTAAATCCCCAACCCTAATTTTTATTCTTTCTTTTGAAACAGGGTCTCACTAAATTGTCAAGGGCCTCACTAAGTAGCTGCAAACCTGCAATCCTCCCTTTTCAGCCTCCTAAGTACTGCAATTACAAGCATGTGCCACCACATCCAGTTGATGTAAGACATTTTTAGCAAGCAGAAAACCTTAAAATTTAAAGAGAGCACTTAATATATAAAAAGGAAAGGGGGTTTGTAAACAAATATCCTTGGATAGGTTATTAGGGTAGGTAAGGTCCAAATTTATTGCAGAAATAAACATGGGTTGTTGCTAGTTTTCTTTTTTCTTCTCTGAGATAGTAGAAGGTACATTTTACACAAGCACTGTGATCCTTATTTTATCTAAACATTCCATAACTTAAATATATAGAATTGAACCATCAAATGTTTATTTGATTGTTTTGAAATTGAAATAGATGATTGATTGCTAGTCTTGAAGTAGATTAAATTAATCTAGTAGATTGATTGGAAAATTGAGTGGTCAATTCTATTACATCTTTATAAAAATATCCATTCATAAAAAAGATCCACTTAATTCAATCAAGTCAAATTAAAACTTATTTGTATCATAAGATCACTTTATTTTAGTGTGTCATTTACATTTCACTATATGTTGACAAGAATTATCACTATTATTTGTAGTAAAATAATCAATATTTTTTAAAATTATCTTTCCTTTATATTTGAAATGTTTTTGACAAACTGAATTATGCATAATGACCTAACATTCCTTCAATATTCTTAAACCTTTGGATGATACCCATATAGTGAATATTGGATATCAACATATTGTACATTGCATCAGGAATATATTTTTATAATTAGAAATGAAAGGAACTTGCTCTTTTTCAGGATAATAAACAAAATTTTATTAAATAATTACTTTAATAATACATCCTGTGCATCATTTATTTGAATCATACATTCTTTTGTTTTATACTTCTCTAATAATAATCTTATGTTATATTAATTTATTTCATAATTATATAAACTATCCTGAATTATTAAATTTTCCATACTAAAGGTATGAGACTATTCTTTCTATATATTGTTCACTCTAAGTAACAAATATGTTCTCCTATTTTGGATACTATTATAATTCATACTATTTCAGTTATATTCATTAGACTATTAAAGTAAACTATTTTTATTATTCTCTATCTTATTTAGATATTTGAATATTTGAATTTGAAATATTAGAATATTTTAAATAAGCCATAATTTATGAAAATTAGAATATGTGTTTATGTAAAATGTTAAAATCTCCACTTAAATATGTTGATTGCTTGTTTAGATATTTTTTCTTTACAAGTTTTTCACAGTAATTGTCTACCTTTGGGGATCAATTTTACAACACTAGGGTACAATTACACTAATTTTATACTATTATACATGTAGATATTAGTCTATATTAATAATGTTTTGTTAATATAGGTTACCCATTCTGCCTGGTTAGCAGAGGCATTGGATACTGTAAAACTGTCGTAGAAATACAATTTTAAATCAGAGGGCTTTGATATCTGGGGTTTACTTTAGATATTTGTTTAATAACTCTCCCAATTACCATTCTGAGTACCCAGTACTAGAGTAATACAATCTGGAATGAGACTGATTATTGAGAAAATCAATAAAAAAATGAAATTTTTATTTAATTTTATTGGGGCTGATTTGCCTTTCAACTCGGAACTCTGTAAATACAAGGTTTTTGTGAAAGTTTTCCCAGGATGCACACTACTTGACTTCTCTGAAAGATACTTTTGTCTGGGATGCTTCCTTCAACCATAACTCACCTGCTTTTTGTTGAGGTTGTTTCTAGTAGAAGTTTTTCAAAGTTAATGGTATGATTTTGGCTTACTCCTATAACTTATATTCTCCTTCATTTATATTTATCTGTTGAAGGTTTGAAAAGGATGTTTTCATTGTGTACTTTTTTTTGGAAAAGTTTAGTAGCTATTTATAAAGATGATCAATAAGTTATAAATAGCTGAATTATAAAATAAAATAAAAATTTGAGAAAGCAATTTTTCTTTTTCATGTTTGTAGTTTCATAATTATAATTCTTTAAATATAAGTATATTATTGTTTACTTTTTCTTAATATTATATACAGATGTGGCATTTTCTATAACAGTTTATAATATCAATCTAAAAAACAGTAGATTTTTCTAAAGCTGGTTAGGAGTCAACTAAAAATAAATCAAATAAAAAATTCCATTCACAATAACTTCAAAAACAAGAAAATTCCTAGGAATAAATTTAACCAAAGATGTAAAAGACCTCTACAATGAAAATTATAAAATGCTAAAGAATGAAACTGAAGTTATTGAAGTTATTTTCCCATAATTTTAGATAGGCAGAATAAATATCAAATTTAACATTCTAACCAAAAGTGATCCACAGAGTCAATAGAATTCCTGTTGAAATACCAATATTCTTTACAAAACTAGAAAAATCAGTATTAAATTTCATATGGAGAAACAAATGACCCAGAATAGCCAAAGCAATTCTCAGCTATAACAATCATGCAGGAGATATCACAATTTCTGACTTCAAATTATACTACAGAACTATAGTAATAAAAACAGCATGGGATTGGAACAAAAACAGACACATAGACCAACAGAAAAGAATAGAACACATAGAAATAAATCCATGCACTTACAATTGATTGATTTTCTTTTTTTTTTTTTTTTTTTTGTGGTACTGGGGATTGAACCCAGGGGCATTCTACCTCCAGCGTGCGCCACCACGCCCGGCCAATTGATTGATTTTCAACAAAGTATCAAAAGCATATGCTGGAGAAAAGACATCTTTTTCAACAAATGGAGTTAGAAAAACTGGTTATCCATTTGTGGAAAAATGAAATTAAATACTTACCTCTCACCTTGCACAAGATACACCTTAAGATGGATCAAAGACCTGGAATTTACACCAGAGAACTTGAAGTTATTAGAGGAAAGCGTAGGTCCAACATACTCTAATGTATAGGTACAGGTCCAACAACTCTAACATATAGGTACAGGTATAATATTCCTCAATAAGACCCTCAAAGATTAGAAAATAAAAACAAGAATTAATAAGTTGGATGGCATTAAACTAGCAAGTTTCTGCTAATCGAAGGAAAACATCAGGAGTCTAAAGGTAAAATATACAGAATGGGAGATCTTTGACAGCTATTCCTCTGACAGAGGACTAATATGTAGAATATACAAAGTATTTAAAGAGATTTAACACAAAACAAAACAGACATAATAACAAATGAAATAACTCAATCAACAAATGGCTTACTGAATTAAACATATGCTTCATGAAAGAAGAAATGCAAATGTCTAGTAAATACATGAACACATTTTTCAATCTCATTAACATTCAGGCAAATGCAAATGAAAACTACAGTGAGATTCCATCTAATCCCACTTAGAAAGGCAATAATCAAGTCGACAAACAACAATAAATGCTGGTGTGGATGTGGAGAAATAGGACTCTTCTACACTGTTGGAGGAATTGGAAATTAGTATGGCTGCTATGCAGATCAGTGTGGTGATTCCTCAGAAAACAGGGAATGAATCCAACATGCAATCCATCTATACCACTCCTGGGTATCCTTCCAAAGAGATTGAAATAAAAATATTATAGTAATAGATGAGTATGTTTATAAAAGCATGATTGACAATAGCTGAATTTTGAAACCAACCTAGATTTTCATCAACAGAGGAATAAATCACAAATTTATGGGATACACACAACAAAATTCTACTCAACAATAAAGAAAAACAAAATTATATAATTTCCAAGAAAATAGAAAGACCTGCAGAACATTATGTTAAGTGAGATTATTTAGTCACCAAAAGTAAAGGATCATATGTTTGCTCTCATATGTGGATACTAGGGCTTAATCAGGATAATGGAAGGACTTCAGATAATGGAAGAGAAACTCAACTGGACCAAGGAAGGTGGTCTATGAGAGTGTAGGGAAGGGAGAGGGAGAATTAATGAAGACATCACTTCCATTGACATTATATGCATATATGAGAATACCAATGTCAATGTCAATATCCTATATGAGGAAGGGAGCAGGAAGTGAGGATAGAGCCAGGGAAAATTCACCGAGTTCTGTGTGCACTATTTTTTTTTTTTTTTTTTTTTTTCTTTTTGCGGTACTGGGGATTGAACTCAGGGGCATTCTACCTCCGAGCTATACCCCCAGCCCCATTTTGTATTCTTTATTTTGAAACCGAGTCTCACTAAGTTGCGGAGTGCCTCACTAGGTAGCTGAGGCTGGCCGCGAACCCGGATCCTCAGGTCTCAGCCTCCCAAATGCTGGGATTACAAGCGTGCGCCACCACGCCCAGCTTGTGTGCACTATTTTTATGAACTACATTCTAATGAGAGATTGTAATGCATCATAAAAGTATAATTTTTGTTTGTTTTTGCAGTGCTGGGGATTGAATACAGGGACATTCTACATCAAATGTACACTTCCATCTTATTTTTTTATTCCTTTTATGAAAAAGAGTCACTGCGACGTTACCTTAACCAGTTTGTGCTTGGAGCAAGCCTCAGCCTACTAAATAAGGGACGTGTGACATTTCTCGCTTTACCTTATTTTATTCTGGAAATTTGGGCTTTGCTTCCACATTAAAAAAGGTTTCTTAAGAGGCTCAGGATGCTGTCATCACAGGAGAACAAAGGCCTAGGCCTGGCTCAGAGGTATCCATTAACTCTACAAATACCGGCAGAACTTAGGTTTCTTATCATAAGACAGAAGGAAGCTTTTAGACAAGAAAGCTTACTAAACCTTAACTAGCTACTTTTAGCTGCCTGAGCAAATAGGAAAGATTTATCTAATGAATAGTTCTTCTTAGCTTTTAACCTTTACCCCCTGCTCTTCCTTTTGCTGCGCCTGCTCTCTACTAAAAAAATAATTCATTTACACTTTTGTATTTTTTCCGCTGCTCCCCTAATCTCAGCAAACACTATAGGAAATAGCCTTTCCAGTTAAAGATGTACCCACTTAACTCCAGGAAAAACAAGGCTGTAAAAATTCCTTTTTTTGTATACTTTGTTGTAATGAGCATAAATATCACTCATGAGATGAATTAAAACAGATACGTCTTAACATACATGGTGTGTAAGCGTACTCTCACTCGCTCTCGACCTCATCTCGATCCCCACCTAACGAGGGACCCCCCAAGTTCTACCGCTTCTTTGAGGGCTGGCCCCCGGCAAGTCACACTAAGTTGTGGAAGACCTCACTAAGTAACTGAGGCAGGCCTTGAATCTATGATTCTTCTGTGAAGCATTTTTGCAATATTATGATTTTACTTTTTAAAGTTCCTCTCATACAACTGTACTGGTATATTTGCAATTTTTTCATCATTTATTATTTATGTTAAACATTATTTGCAGAAAACAACTATCAAGTGTTCTTACTCTACAACTAGATAATTACTCTTTTCATTGACCTCTCTTTTTTTATTAAACACCTACTCATTTCCATAATATAATAACATAGAAATTAAAGATGCAAGTTTCTTAAAGAATTATTTTTAGTGTAATGAAGTAACTATATAAACACAACTATAATGTGTCATTGAAATCTTACAATAAATACTTTAATTCATTTAAGACAAATTGCAAATTTCACAATGCTTTTAACAAATATATTTCTTCTTCCATATCAATATACTAATGAATAATCATTAAAACCTAATTTGATAAGTAACATTCCTATATTTTTAATACATGATCTTAATTTCCATATGTGATCATTAAATATAAGATGAAAAAGTTTTTACTTTAGTGTGTTTTTACACAATGATTTATTTATCAATGGGCTTTCTTTTCTGCACAGAAATATTTTGGACATGATTAGTCATCTAGTTAATTTTTAATAAACACATTTTTAGTGTAGTATGGTTTAAAGGAATGAAGTATACAATGACACTGTAAACTTTTGTAAATACAGAAGCCTAGTATAATCACACAATTTCTGTATGCTAAATATATAATTTATTATTTTGTGCTATGCATAACTGAAAATAGTGCATACAAATTTGATTCATGTTTAATTATCAAAAATGGTATTGAAACTTCTTATTAATCTTTTATCTTGACTTTCATATATGATTATATATATATTAATAGACATATGTGCATATATATATATAGATACATACATAAATACATACATACATTTATGCATAGTATGTCCATATACTTCATTGTATTTTTCCAGATCCATATTCTAGTTATCATCAGTGACCTATAAGCAGATTTATATTTGTCAAAATCTCTCTGCCTCATTACCCACATAAAATTCCTGAGATGTTTAGTAAAAAACAATCCTTAAAAAATGTTGACCTTTAGCCGGGCGTGGTGGCGCACACGCTTGTAATCCCAGCATTCGGGAGGCTTGGACCAGAGGATCCGGGTTCGCGGCCAGCCTCAGCTACCTAGTGAGGCACTCCGCAACTTAGTGAGACTCGGTTTCAAAATAAAGAATAAAAAATAGGGCTGGGGGTATAGCTCGGAGGTAGAATGCCCCTGAGTTCAATCCCCAGTACTGCAAAAAAAAAAAAAAAAAAAAAAAAATGTTGACCTTTGGTCATGCTCAGGTACCACCTAGCACTCATTCATGCCATCAATGGGATGTTAAAAATCTGAGAATTTTAGAAACAAAAAGTCTTTCTTCCTTATTATATGTCCCTACCCATGCCCTCACAGGGGTCTCCTATGAGAACTTTAACATTTTATATAGTATGAAAAAAAAAAAAAAAACTTGAGAATCTGCTAGTTTGGCATTTACAAGCAATTCTGGAAGGAATCTCTCTTGGATACTGAGGGACAACTGTACATTTAAAAGTCAATGAGAAGAACATATAATTATTTAGAATTACTTAAGTAGAACATAGGCAAAGATACATAAGCAAAAAAAAAAAAAAAGAGGAAAAAATCAATGTAATTTAATGTGGGCATTGTAGTAACAGTCAAGAAGATGATTGTTATATAGACAAAAATCTCACATTCTAAATATTCCACATATTCAAATTTGTCACAACAATGTAGAGTCTCAATTTACATGTAGTATTTGTGCTTAATACATTTAATTTTTTCTTTTTTCTTTGTGGCACTGGGGATTGAACTCAAGGGCATTTTACTTCTGAGATACATCCCCAGCCCTATTTTATTTTTATTTGAAAACAGGATTTCACTAGGTTGATCAATCTCAGTACTTACTGATGCTCTCCTCAAACCTGAGATCCTCCTGTCAGAGTCCAAGAACTGGGATTACAAGCATGTGCCACCATGGTTGGATTGTTTAATAAATTTCAAAGTATTTAGTCTCAGGGAGTGAAACAATTTTTAATATTTATAAAAATATGATCTAATTAGAAATGCCAATTTCAAAAATTAAATTAATTCAAAGAAAGTTTGATTTTTATTAATTTTGAACAATTGATGCTTAACTAATCTCTCATTATTATGTATAACATATTATTCTTAAATTATAACATTGGTACTAATCAGTATGACCCCAGAAGAAGGATAAATAATATATATTTATTCCACAAATACATGTTTTTAAAATATATTTTTGTCAGACAAATACTTAGGGTTTAATATTTTGAAATAACTAAAATTATAATATTATAGGCTATTAAAAGGCTATCATCATTATTTACATTCAAGTAACAAGATATTTAACTAAAAACAGTAAACTCTACATTTATGTATTAATAGTTACCTATTTTAAGCCAGGCGTGGTGGTGCACACTTTTAATCCCAGTACTTGGGAGGCTGAGACTGGAGTATCAGGGTTCGCGGCCAGCCTCAGCTACCTAGTGAGGCACTCTGCAACTTAGTGAGACCCTGTTTCAAAATAAAGAGTAAAAAATAGGGCTGGGGGTATATCTCGGAGGTAGAATGCCCCTGGGTTCAATCTCCAGTACTGAAAACTTACCTATTTTAGAAAGATTTCAAAATAATGATAAATTCATTGGGTGATAGATTGTTAATCTGATTAACTATGATAATCATTTTACAATGTATACATATTTTATGTTGTTTACCGTTATATAAAGTATTTATTTAAAAACTACAATTCAATAAATTTGGGTTGGGGATGGAGATCAGTTAGAATCTATAAGAAAATAAAATAAAAAAAACAATATGCAGATTATGTAAACTGTACACTTAATTTAAAACATAAAGAGTTCAACAGATGTTTTCTAATTATATATTATACTCAACATATTATACTAAACTTTTAAGGCATCCCTAATAAATTGAGAGTATATTCTTTCATAAACATCTTTAAGTCTAACTATGAAATAAAAATCTCAGACTGGGCATGGTGGCGCACGCTTGTAATCCCAGCATTTGGGAGGATGAGACCAGAGGATCTGGGTTCGCGGCCAGCCTCAGCTACTTAGTGAGGCATTCCGCAACTTAGTGAGACTCGGTTTCAAAATAAAGAATAAAAAATAGGACTGGGGGTATAGCTCGGAGGTAGAATGCCCCTGAGTTCAATCCCCAGTACCGCAAGAAAAAAAAAAAATCTCAATATGCAACATAATTAATTGCATACGGTGCTAAGAATGTTTTAATATTTTGGTAGAAATATTATCACCAAAGAAAAAAGTGAAACAAATTACTTGAATCTCATTAATGGGTCTAAATAAAGTGGAAATAAACTGAGATGTCAAAGATTGAGTAATTGGGTTTAATAAAAATTGAAGTGAATTATGCCAATGGAGAAACTTCCTAGTATTAACTGTTCATTGTATAAATGCATTTTTTTCAATTGTGAAGTGACACAAATAAATTCTCTAAAATATGTGTTGCTATTGCTGGTTTGTATTTTTTTTATGCATATTGTGCAATGCAAAAAGGCCCAAATCTTCAAAGTATTTAAGAGACAGTATGGAAAATGTAATTTAAGTGGCTCATCTAATTCAACTGCAGAAAGTTTGAGCTGGTATACACCGTTGTCAACATCATCATGCCAATAAAGACATTTACCAGATGACTAAGGTGCGTAAATGATTTATAAATGTTGCCTGATTTAAGTGAAATACTTGAATGCTGAAATTCATGCCTGAATAGATGAGCACACATTTATCTTTTTTTTCTCAAAAACCTGGAATTAATATCATTGTGCAATAAGTGAATGGATACTTTATTTCTCTCTTAACAAAGTAAGAGTAAATTTTAATAATATTGGGACATCTCCAATATTAACAAAGCGTTTCCTATACTTAATAAAAGCGTTACATACATTAAGCTAATAAAATTCTTCTGAAAAAATGTTCAAATCACTAGCGTTCATCACAGTGTAAATCAATTTCCTCTTTCTCACCCACCTAGAGTTCACTTACATGATTCCGCTTGTCTCTGTCTTCATTAACTTGAAGTCCCTTTTGTTTTCTATTCTCTCTCTAGCTTCTACACATGAGATAAAGCATACAACTCTATACTAAGATTCTACCTAACTCTAGTGAAAATGCCAATAATCAAAAATAAAAGCAATAATAATGCTGGCAAGGATGTGGGTAAATAGTGAGGCAGGACAGAAGACCTTGGAACAGAAGGGACAAAAAAGGCTATCTGCATCACCTCTGTGAGGTGGGGGAGATGAACAGGGAGGTGAGAAACTAGTGGGTATCAGGAAATCAGGACCTACCAGCCCAGATTAATGATTGAAATTCTGCAGAGAACACTGGTTCCACCAAACTCATTTCTGATCAATCATAACAGACCAGATGGAGAAATTAAGTAAGATTTAAGACCCACTTCTCAAAAATTTCAGTGATTACTCTTTCTGAGACCCCTACCTTGGGTGGGAGAGCTATTTCTGCCTTCTATCTTTTCCTAACAAAATAAACTTTCATATTTCTAAGTATTTCTCTAGTTCTCGGACTTCATTAGTAGAAATCCAATGGACATGTACACTATAAGAAGAAACAATCCAATTTCAATAGAAACTCAAATACACTATTGGTGGGATTGTAAATTGGTACAATTACTGTGGAAAAATGTGTGGAGGTTCCTCAAAAGACTAGGAATTGAAGCACCATATGACCCAGCTATACCACTCCTTGGAATCTTTCCCAAATAATTAAAGTCAGAATGCTACAGTGACATATACATGCCCATGATTATAGTAGCACATTTCACAACAGGCAAATTGCAGAATCAACTCAGGTTTACCTCAAAAGATAATGAATAAAAAAAATATAGTATATATACATACAATAGAGTTTCACTCAGTCATAAACAAGGACAAAGTTATGTCACTGCAAAAAAAAAATGGATAGAACTAGAGAATATTATGTTAAGTGATATCAGCCAGTCTCAGAAAGTCAAGAGACATATCTTTTCTTTCACATCCAGAAGACAGAGAAAATAAAAAAAAAATAAAGAAATTTCAAATAAATGAAGAAAGAGATAAGAATAGTGAATACAGATCAAGGGAAAGAAATGGGAAGATGAATATGACGATTGAAAAAGAAAATAGTTTAAATAATGTTAAATCCATATATGAAGACATCACTACCAATCTTACTCAATGTATAGGTGGGGAGGGATAAGGGGAAAAATATATCAAGTAATATATGCATTCACATTTGTATCACTTTGAACTTTATTAGTGTATAATTATAATACACTAATAAAAGTATTTAAAAACATGCCTCTGAATAACAAATATTAAAATTGTCACATAATTTATTACAATGAATTTAAAATGCTTAAGCTTGGCATGGTGGTGCAGGATTGTAATCCCAGTACTTGGGAGGCTGAGACTGGAGTATCCCGGTTCACGGCCAGCCTCAGCTACTTAGCGAGGCTCTCCGCAACTTAGAGAGACCCTGTTTCAAAATAAAGAATAAAAAATAGTACTGGGGGAGTATCTCAGAGGTAGAATGCCCCTGAGTTTAATCCCCAGTACCACACACACACACACACACACACACACACACACACACACACACACACAATGTTTAAAATCTGTTAGGTCTAATTTTAGAAGTGTTTTTATCTGCAAGTTTTTCCACAGTAAGCCAGAAGAATATCCAGCCAAATTTCTATTGTGTGTGTTGGAGGGTTATTTTATTTTTGGCCTTCATTAATTTAAATAATTTAGTAACTATTACCATGGTGACAGCAATATTCCACAATATCAGACAAAACATTTTCACAAATGTGTCTAGTACTATGTGTAAAGTTACAAATGTGTCTAGTACTATCTGTAAAGTCATTAAGTATAGACAGTTTTATTAGTAACTTATTATTATTTCTTAGGTTTTCCTCTGATGATGAAACACAGAGTGTGATTTTATTGAAATATGGTGGTTTCAATATTATATTACCTGATAAACATGACATGCTATAAATATGATTGTGTGAAGCTGGAAAGTTCTGCACTTTATCTCATTATTCTTATGACTACTCTACTGAAATAAAAACTTTAGCTTTCACATGCATATCATATCTTTTCCATTAGTCAAAATTAACTTACAACAGTAAATCACCTATTTTTATATTCATGTCCTTAACAAAAATTCAGTAGCAATTTATAGCTAAAATAGCCTTGAGTTGAATGTTTCAAGGATTTAATCAATTTTCACACACAAAGACCTATATGTATCACATCTTTAAAAATTACTTAAATTGTTAATTTGCAAAAAAAATCTTTACAAAATGAATTATTCATGTATACAAGGTAAATTTTAAAAACTAGCCATTTATGCAACAGAGTAATCACATAATTATTACTAGGCATGAGTGTCTTAGGAAAAAATGCTTGAGTTTAAAATAGCCACTATTTTTGAAAAATATATATTTTAAAATTCTACTTAGATTAATAAAATAACTATGAACTTCTTCTCTGACAATTGAAATGTACTTGTAGAATTTCATGCAAAGAGGAATTTATTGTTAACTATGAGTGAAACTATTAGTGAAAACCAATGTTGGTGGTGTGTAAGCCTCAGTATTCCTATCACCTTTAATTACAGACATGAGAGAAGATAAAATTGCTTCTTGTCAGAGATAATTCATGATCAAACATTCATTCTTGAAAAGTTGCATGCATATCCCTTTTCCCAGCTGAGATTCCAGGAGCTATGACTGCACACTGAAGTCACATAGGGGTAATTTATGAGCTGCAAAGTGAAGAGTTTAAATAGGAAGAACTCTTAAAAAAAGGATAAGGAATGAAGGAATCAGTAATAGCCAAAGAAAAAATTATAAGTTTATATAATAATAAATGATGTCTCAGAAAATTCTACAGAAAACTCTGTAGAATTCTTCCAATTCTACAGAAAACTCTGTAGAATTCTTCCAATTGGGATAGTAAGGTTTTAGTCTTTGAATATGTGCCTCATCAACAATTCGGATCCAGGTTGCCCCCAGTGAGAAACGTTAGGCTGGATGAGGCTGCTGCTTAATCCATGTGAAATTTAGAATTCTATGGGTTTCTAAAAATTCTTCTTCCTACTTCCAAGGCTTGTCTTAATTATTTGATTTGGCAAATTGTGACAAATATAAACTTTTTGTTAAAGGTTGGTATAGATTTTCATAATTAGAGTTTTATTTTCTGATGGATTACTGGTATAACTGATGGTAGAATTTGTCAACTTTCACTAAAGCAATATTTTGGGAAATATTTTTAGTGTTATACAAGCATACACCTACCTGACGACTTTAAACTTTCCTCTAAATGTTTCTTTTAAAGTGAAAAATTTGAAATTCCCTATAAATGTCAGAATGTTAAAAAAAATTGACATACATATTGGAGTCAAAGCAGTGGTGTACTAATTAATGTTTAACAGAAAATAGAGGGTCTGACTTGTAATTCTTGCCAATTTCCATGAAGTAAAAATCCCCCACCAAGCTAGATTTCGTAGTTCAGTTTGGTATAATTAAATATAGATTTTTCTGCACATCTGAGTCAGCTTCCACATACCATGAGTAAAAAAAAAAATAGTACACACACAACCATAAAGAGTGGATGTTTAAAAAGATGGTAACTATTGCTTTTTTAATTAAGCTAAATGTAGAATTAATATGAGATAGTTAACTTAGGATAATTTAAAGCACTTTGCATCAGATGACCTTCAATTTACCTGAGTGATCTTTTCCAGTGAATTATATTTTTCCAATTTAAAATACATTTTCAGTATTGTTTATTCATTAAGCTGAAAAAAAGTATTGTTTGCAATACTATTACAAACATTTTCTAGTTTTTACTTATTTTATACACTGAGTGTCCAATTTCTAGCTAAATATATTTTTAAGATAAATGCATTGTCTCCTTAAAAGCAGGAAGACAAAAGTATGTTTTAAATCTCCTTGTATATGTCTTACATCTTTTGATGATAAAAATGGAGGCTTTAAATAAGAAACTGCAAATCAAGGATACTGTTCTTACTATGCTAAAGGTGACTCTAAACTATGTGGAGTCTTGATGTTTTTAAATTATTTATAGAATTATATGCCACTTAGGTAATAAAATGCATTTACTTCATTTGTAGTCAATATATATTGTTATTATAGGCATTCAATGTAGTCACAGAAAAACAATGTTGGCTTAATACTTGTTGCTAATATATGCACATGACATCATTGTTTTAATCTCTCAATATTACCACAGGCTCTTTGTTATCATTTTCCTATAGAGAAAAGTCTGACCTATTTTTCAAGGCTCCACTACAGATTGCATATGCAAATGTCATCTTTGCTATATTATTTTCATTATCTGCAGATGCTAACACATAGATTCTCTGACACTATTCTGGATAACTTCTGCAATGCATACTACTCTCATTATTTTTCTCTCTATGAGATCACATATTTAGCCTAAGATGAAGTTGAGAAAACCCAGGCACCACCAAAAATCAATTATAGACTACTCTTCTCTCATGGAGCAACTTTTACATTATGCATTGTCTAATGTCCAGTTTATGTGAGGAATATACCCCTTCTCCTGACCTCATAAAAAGAAAATATTCTAAGCATACACATTTGACAAATACTGGTTGTTAAAATGGTGGTTTTCTTTTTAAAATGGATAAAGGCTTTGGTTTTAATTAAGGATCTCATATTTTCCAGAGATGCTGAAGAAATTAACAAGGGCTCAGAGGCAAATATACTCAATTTGAAAAGCAGAATTGATTATAAGTAACTCAGGATTACATAGCCATTCTAATTTCAAATTCCAAAGCCATGTACTCTGGAGATGAGTGGTGTTTCAAGTAAATTTAGTCTTGGGATTTTATTGTTGTTACAGATATTTTGTGTCCTACTCTAGAACACTCTGTACCAGTAATATCAGTAACTCCATAAATCTCTTTTCACTTACATTTTGAAAGTTTGAGTTTAAGCCATGTTCTCTGAGGTAAAGGGTCAGAGGTTTTATCCACTAAGCCACCAAGCCCCTTATTTCAAGTATTTTTGAGTCTGGGTATTTCTTTTTGACAGAAGACACTCATGAGGAATTACATGCTGTGCCTGAGGGTAAAGTACAAGAAAGACAGCCTTATTAAGAGTACATGTGCTGGTGTCGGACAGATTTTGACCTTCACAATGACACTAAGGCAAGGATGAATGCAAAAGAGCTTCACTGCTGTTAATCATTGCAACAAGACAATATTTAGGACATTAAAAAATAGAAAATAGTTTATCAGTATAGAAATTAAACTAAGTCTAGTATTGGTCTTAGAGAACTGGAAGCTCAGAGAGAAAAAACTTTAAGAACTATAGGTCAAAGGAGACACTAGAGATATAGGGTGTGAAGTGGTTGGTAATCCTGTTTGATATTGTCTGGTATTGTTTTTCTCCTACAAATAATCAAATAGTCAATCCAATTGTTTTTCTCGTTTTGAAAACAAGAATGACTATTCTCCAAATAAAAATAGAAGCAGGATTATTTTCTGTTTTTTTTAAAGTACATTGTATTTGGAAATAACAATGGAAAAGAAAAGAGCAAATATAAATATGTTTTTGTTCTAAATCAATGTGATAAAGTGTAATAAAAACTACACAAATCTATAGATTTAACAACAGATTTCTGTTGCCTCTAAGTCTCCATTCTAACAGTGCTTTTGAAGTTCTACAGAAAGCTTTAAAATTTAGTTTGTGTCCTTAATTTTTACTATAACTGCTAAAGTACCTCTGTAAACTTTATCATTTATTCTTTCATAGGTTGTGTAACAAATGTGCAGAATATATTGACCAAATAAAATACTGGGCATCTGCAAATGAGATAAAATTGTGAGTTTTTTTATATAAAATAATCTCTAGGGGGGTTACTGTTAAATGAACAGCAGCTAACCTATAACTGTGAATGTTTTGTGTTGTCAGTATTTACATTACATTTATAAATGTGTGTAATTCCTATGGCTCACAGCTTACCTAAATGCTGTTATGCTACCTAATTTGGGTACAGTAAACTGGTTTTAGGTTTTAATAGAATTTATGTAAAATGATACTCCATAAATAAAGAAGTATTTGTGTTTGGTTTCAGAAAAATAAAAGCTAGGGGGAAAAAGCCGACACGGTGTCATAAATTCTGTATTGAGCAAATGGGGAATGTGCAGTTAAATTCCAACTGGAATGACTCATATGTTTAGCTGTAAGTAAAAATATTGTCCTATATGTCTTTACACATTGACTTATAAATTGAAATAGCTTTCATATCCTCATTAGCAGAACATTTTCCTTTTTCTGTCTTTTCACTTCTTGGCCCAAAGCATCTTATCTTGTGTCCTGTGTAAGTCTTGTACAGTTATTATAGTTAGATATATAATGTCCCCTAAAGATCCCGTTAATAATATTCATGATTGATATAGTTAAGTCATGAGAATTGTAATCTCAGCAGTGGTGGTTTTATCTGGCTGGTAGTCCAGGCTGGTAAGATGTGCCTGGAGAAGGTGGTTCCCTTTGGCTGCAGGCTTGGGGATTACATATGGTTCCTCCTCTGCCTGCTTTCTCTCTTGCTTCTAGGATATGAGAGCAAAGCCTGCACTGTTCCTTTCTTCGCTTCCTGCCACCATGCCCTATGATCCACAGTCCTCAGCCTCACATGAACTGAATCTCAAAATCCACTCTTTTAATGTATAGCTGTGAAAATTCTGACTAATGTAACAGTCTAAACTAAAGTGATTAAATTCTCCTTTCAAATGCCAGGAAACAGAAAGGACTGAAAAACCCACTGCAATCACTGCTTCTCAAGCTGTTCATGTTCTCATTTACAATATTCAATTATAATTGTTTATGGTAATATAGTGGTGCATGCCTGTAATTGCAGTCCTCAGGAGACTGATCCAGGAGGATCATAGATTTGAGACCAGCCTTAGCAATCTAGGGACAGCCTCGCCAACTTGGTAAGACCCTGTTTCAAAAGTAAATATAAATATTAAAAATGCTGGAGCTGGAGCCAGAGCTCAGAAATAGAATAACCCTGTGTTCAATATTCAGAACTGAATAATAATAATAATAATAATAATAATAATAATAATAAATCAAAGACAACAATGTAGGTTAGAAAAATCTAACATTTAACTAGACTCAATTCCATATAATATATTATTGAAAATCCTTGTATATTTGTTAGGTAGTGAGACAGAAATGAGCAGGTCAAAGAAAAATTGGGATGCACCTGAGGGAAAAGGTAAGCTGACTCTGCTGAATGAAAACCCAAGTCTCCCCACCTAGCTGCTGTTAGAGAACCTTCGGTTAAAAAAAACCTTTGAAAATAGCTATGATAGCAGAAGGCTAACAACATAATGCATACTCCCATGTAGGATTTTATGTAGGTACCAAAGTGAAAAAGTTTTATAGTGTCCAGACAGTGCAGAAGAGCTAGGCTGTGGTGAAAAAAGAGTCATCAGCTTCACCAAAAGCATATATATAAGAAGAAACAGTTTCCAACCTGAATAGATCTCACCACATAGAAGACTTATTATCATGTTTTCAAGTGATCCTTTTCAAACCTTTTCTCTGGGACATACCTTTTTGTTCCAAGCTGTTTCCCATTCTTAGAGTGGTCATTTCTGGACTCTTTCTCCAGTGCTAACCCAATTCTTTCTCTAGAATGTAACCCCTTTATCATTGCCTTCTTTTACACTGTGCCTCCATTTCACTAAACAAACCACTTATTCTCCCCATTGATACTTTCTGTTTAAAATATTTCTCTCAGAAAAGTCAAGAATTGAGGGAAAGGTAACCACCATACAAAAATTTATTTATAGGAAAGTTTATTAGCTTATAACATAAGGTAAACTGACTCTGCTTGAACTGTGGAATTATCTGGGCATTTTATTGGGCATATCTTGGGTCACTGCAATATTTTGGGGAACTTTAATGACCATACAGCTTTTCCACCTTCTGACTTTTCGCCAGCAAGTATTTCAGGTAAATATGTCTTATGCAATTTAGTGCCCCAATACAATGTAATGAGAAGAAATTTTTAATTCTCTGACCTCAGACTAAAGATCAAACTTCCTTCTTTCCCTAATAGAAGACCCATCTTGATTTTAAAATCCATCTGAAATAGTACAACTTTTAAAAATGTGCCAATTAGTCTCTGGGCATAATATGCAAATTAATTTAGATTACTGGTCAGCATAGAGTCTCTGTACTTATTTTGCATAAGAAATAGATTCTGTTATTAGCCCTATACCTTTTTGACAAGATGTACAATATATAGATTAATAATAATGAATTGTCTCTTACAGTATAGTATCCCTTTATTTACTTTTTCACCTTGCAATTCCCTAGTCTTATAAATAAAATAAAATGAAGGGAGTTTGGTTCTCAAGGGAACCAGAGCTACCAATTTGTACATTTAAACCATAAACTCTTATAATTCCTTGCTATCAAACAGTTCCTTTTCTGCTATTATTCCTCCTTCAATTCCTGTTAATGCAGCCTTGTTTACAGTAAATGGTGTCTGCACAGCTTTCTTTTCATTTCTATTGCACTTGAATTGCAATTTTCATTGTACTTTTATTTAGACATTTTATGCTACTAGAAATTGAATCCAGGGGCATTCTACCTATGAGCTATACCCTGGGCCTATACTTTTTATTTTGAATCAAGGTCCTATAAGTTGTGGAGGGTCTCAGTAAGTTCCTGAAGCTGGACATGACCCTGTGATCTTCCTATCTTAGCCTCTTAAGTACTCTGATTACAAGCAAGCATCACAACATCTGGCTATATTTAGACATTTAATAGAGACTTATATAATTGAAGGATATTACGTGTTCCCTTCAATATTTTTCCAAGTCCTTAAGACCAACCTAAATCCTGTAGCCTTTACTAAAGACATCACTTCTGTTGAATAAGTTAATGACCTCTTTGTAACTAAAACAAACATAATGATCTTACAGACTTCCTCCTTCTCTTAAGGCCACTAGCTGAGCAAAGCCATGAAGTCTCCTGATCTAAATTTCAATGGGTATACATAATAATCATTACCCACTTAGGATTTATTATATCTTAGGGCACTCAAAACCTGACTCCAAATTTTCTTGAGTTGATTTTGTCCCTCACTCCCCCTCAAACAAACAAATAAGTAAGTAAATAAATAAACAAAAAAGTTACATAAATTCCTAGAAGCAGCAGACTACTGCTGCTAACATATTCCTAGTTTTTCTGCTCTACTATGCCTGTATACCTTCCTCTCAGATCCTACCTACAATATGATTTCTTTACCTGTGGAGGTATTGTGTCCTTTGGAGCCTTAAAATTAGCATCATTCACACCCCTGGCTTACCTAATTTTGAGAAACCTTTTCACCTATTTTTCCATGCAAATAATGGACTTGCGGCAGGTATTTGAACAAGATTTTGCCTCTCATATATGTCCTATATCATAATTTTCATGTTAGCCTTCATGTGTTAACAGCAGGCTGACAAAGCCAACACACTTACATTAGGCTCCCCACTCACTTCTATAGTCTCTTGCTATATTTTCTCTTTTCTTACTTTCTAAGACTCAGCAACTCTCTATCTAGAAATGGTTTCAAAGCCACAAGTCACTCTCTTTAACATCACGTTAGAAAGCCCAGATTTACTTCTATTTTGTGATGACTCCTATAATTGAAATTTTCAGGAAAACATAACCGGCTATGCCATAGTTTCCCCATATGAAATATTTGAGGCTTACTCTTTGCCTGCTGTAAAATCAGCCAAGCCACTGAACTTAGTTCTTATGCTGGCAAAGGGGACAACTGCCAACTTGCTCAATGACTTCAGGTATGCTTTCAGGTTCTGTCATGCAGTTGACACAATTGGAAAATTACATACTTCTTAACTTCCACAGGTACTTCTATTGTCAGGGGTCATATAATTGCTACCATGTTACACGCAGCTCACCTCCCCTCTAAACTTGCTATTACTCACTGTCTAACCCATACTAATAAAACTGACACTGTATCTCTAGAGAGCAATGGAGATGTCAGGATACTCAATATGCAGCCCAAACAAATTTCCGTATACTTTCTCCACTCAGTTTATAAATCCATCTTAATTTTGACTAATGATACTGGCTATTAAGCAAATATCTCACAATCTGATAAATACAAACATATAAAACTATTGGATGGATTATTTCTTGGACCCAATGGACTTTGTGTAGCCCCAATTCTCTTGACTTATTGGTTTGCACTTATATTTTATCAGATGAGGCTAGTGCAGATGGGAAATAGCTTAGTACTAAAATACAATTAATTCTTCCTGATATCCACAAAATTATGGTATTCATGACAAAATTATGTCCCAATGCACTACAGTCATCCCTTGGTATCTGCAGAGAATTGGAAGAAGACTCATGTAGAAAATAAAACTCCACCAATGCTCAAGTACCCTATATAAAATGACATAGGATGTGCATGTAACTGATGCACATCTTACTGTATCCATCATACCATCTCTAGATTACATGTAATACTAACCCAATGTAAATATTATATAAATAGTCATTATGCCATATTTCTTAGGGAATGATGACAAGAAAAACATATGTATATGTTCAGTAAAATGCAATTATTATAAATATTTTTGATCAACTGCTGGTTGAAAATGTGGATGCAGAAACCCCAGATATGGAGGGCTGGCTCATAAATCTCACCAACTTTCTGATTGAAACCAACATACTTCAGGGAATCCTCCAATGTTCACACTATCCTGAGAATCACTCCAAAAAGAGTTTATATATTTACCTCCAACTTCAGGCTATTCTCCTTTTTTTTGGTGATTATGTGTGTCGATTCAACTGAGGTTGTAAAGAAATTAAATGAAAATATTTCTTATTTTGGTGTTCCTTTATGGAAATTATGATACTAAAGAGTTTGCTTAATGTACTAAAGAATTCATTTAATGGTACAAATAAACACTTTTTTGCAAAAATTCTGGAAATCTCATTAAATTTTCACATTCTATTCCATCTCCAATCATCTGAGCAAATTAAATAAAAGTGTAGACTTAACTGGAATTAAATGGCCAGAAGCACTATTTCTGGCCCTTCAAAAATCCATAAAACCTAAATGTGTAGCACTTTAAATCCATATGGATTAACTTCTTTTGAGAAAATTTTAAGTCAGCCTGTTCCTACTGGCATCTTTAAAATGTTCATTTCTGGATTGAGAGAACATGATGCAGACCTAAGTGAGCAATTTGATGTTAAAATTGGTTTTAGGCAAGAACTGCTGTACTTGGAGCATATCATCAACAGGTTAAAAAGTTAGTGGCCTCCATCAACTGAGAAGTCCTTTCATCTTTTTCAGCCAGGAGACTATACATTAAGGATTTTAGAAGAGAGCAACACCGTAATCTACTTAGGAAGAACTTACAATGTACTGTTGATCACCTACATTGGCATTAAAATAAAGGAAAAATGCTCTTAGTTTCATATAAGCCACATCAAGCTAGATATGGGCCATCACTCCCAGGACAACTGGAATAAATACTTTGATCTTAAAGAAAATGCTGCCACAGCCTATTCCCAAAGTATTCTGCAAGGTACTTTGTCTGTAGATATTTTTCTTTCCTCATTTTAAGGCTTTCTTCTTCCTTTCCCCAAATAACCTTAAATTATCCCCCATGCATTGTTTAAAAATGGACTAAGTAGAGATTACTTTTCTTAATTTATCATGTATTTTCTCTCATCCTCTAAAGAGATAGTTTGGTTTTTTTGTTTTTTTTTTTTGTTTGTTTCTTTGTTTTTTTTTAATTTTGTTTTGTCCACATTTACTTATGCTGCTTTCTCAATAAATCAGGTATAGATCCACTACCCCCTCCCCCACCACACACACCAGTTTTTCAAATCCTCTTCATCTTAACTGAAACATTTAGGAGTAATATGAACTAGTTTTTGTTCCTACAAAGGAGTGTACCTGAGAGGACATACAACAGAAGATACACAAATGAAAGTATTATATCCAGGACTAGAATAAAATGATGCCATTCTACTTCTACTCCAATGAATTAATTGGATAAAAAAATCTATGTAAGATCACAGATTGTCTTTTGCTCAGGTAAAATATATATACAATATATATATATATATTGTAATGGGATATTTCTCTTTGTTTTGAAAGCAGACATGTTTTAAGCCTTGCTGAGCGACATCTATATTCTATATAGTAATAAAACCACTCAGTTTGATTTTGTAGTTTGCATCTTCATCCTGCTCATGGAATGGATAAGTGGTTCAATCACTACCTTTTATGATAAAAAATGCCAATTCACCAAAATTTTATCAATTTCACAAGTCACTGTTGAATGGGGTACCTGAGTTGCTCCCTAGACTAGGTTGCCTAACACCAAAAATTATCTGTAAGGAAACTAATAGTGTGGAGTCATATGGTTAGGTGACAAGCCCAAGTTTTAGAGATGGCGAAGCTGGATTTCAGGACTTCTATATATGATTATTTTATAATATATTCTGCTCTTACAGTGGTGCATAAAAAATGGCAGAATGCATGCATTAACATGACTAATTACAAATTAATGGAACATGCTGGACCTGGAGAACTGCAGTATCTACTCTGATCTTATCATTAAACTATATTACTGTATTTTTTTATCTTCTATGTGTGGTTTAAATGTATGAAAAGTATTTTTAGTGGTTTTTTTCAACAGATGAATATACAAATGTGGTATATATTCACGAGACTGGAATATATACACAAATGTGGTATATATACACAAAGGAACTTTATTCAGTCATAAAAATAACAAAATATGTCATTTGCAGAAAATATGGATTGAATTGGAGAATATTATGCTGAAATTAGTCATCTCAGAAGAAATTCAATAGTGGTGTATTTTTTTTCATTTTTGGAAGCAAGAGAGAAAATAGAAAACATAGGGAACTTTAAGTAATGCAAAGATAGATTGGTAGAACAGTTGAAAGGTGTTAAGTGTAAGAGGGAAGACAAGAAGGAGGACTTGGAAGGAGATAGTTCGAATAATATTATAGCCATATGTGAAGGTATTATTATCAATCTCACTAGCTCAGGTGGGGATGGAGGAGGGTCAGTGAGTGGGACATAGAGTGAACTACACAAAGCGCTATATGAATGTGAATTTTTAACACATAGAACCTTACTATCAAGCGGGGCGTGGTGGCACATGCTTGTAATCTCAGCATTTGGGAGGCTGAGACCGGAGGATCCGGGTTCGCGGCTAGCCTCAGCTACCTAGTGAGGCATTCCGCAACTTAGTGAGACCCGGTTTAAAAATAAAGAATAAGAAATAGGGCTGGAGGTATAGCTCGGAGGTAGAATGCCCCTGAGTTGAATCCCCAGTACTGCAAAAAAAAAAAAAAAAAAAAAAAGAACCTTACTATCATGTATAATTGTAATTCACCAATAAAATAAAATTTAAAAACACATGTGAGATGGCACAGAAAAGCTGCATTTGCACTGCTAGTTCTTTTCAGTATTGACAACTTTATTCTTAATTTTTGGAATTATAATTTGTAAAAGGTGATACCAAATCTCTTTTTGATTATTAGAACCAGAGGTCAACACAATAATGTGAGTTCTTGTTTCTCTTTAAATAATTTTTTCAATGACTTCAGTGTTTACATAACAATATACTTAATACTTTTTTGTTAATTTGTAAAAATATTTGGTCTGGTCAGTTTAATCTCAGACCCAGGCACAAAGCCTACAAGAATCAAGAGAAGTTGTGCCCTCCCCATAGTATATTTTAAATAAAGATATTCCAATATTGTTACTTAAATTTCCTTGAAAACATTCTTTTCCACACTTTAAATTACACAATAAATGGAAGGATACCTGTTTATACTTACTTGATTTCTAAAAAGTGCCAAAGGTAGTATTTTCTAAACTACTTTCTTATATTTATTTTTTCTGATATACTTGTAATATCTAAGAAACAGGTTTGACATAAATTTATTAGTTAAATTTTATATTTTTTTCAGATTACATGAATATTTCCTAATGTTATTATTTCCAGGATCCCTCCCAGGATGTATCCAGAATACTGTTTCCTTAGTCTGCTTTTTACTATGGTGATTTTATGATTCTTAGATTTTCCTGTCCTTGACAACTCTGACAGTCTGACAGTTATAAGGAATATTGGTCAGGTATTCTATACAATGCCACTCATTGAGGTTTGTTTGATATTTTTTCTTCTAAATATATTGGGATCATATAATTGGAGAGGAAGACCACAGAGGTCAAGTACCTAGTTCATCACATTACTTGGAAATAAATGCTATTAACGGGGCTCATTCTTCATGATATTAACTATTACTCACCCAAGACATTGTCTGCTACTTTTATCTACTATGAAGTTGTATCTGACCCCCTTTATTACTAATTCAAAGCAAGTTACCAACAGAACACACACTCAAGAGAGGCCAGAATGGTTCCAACTTCTTTAAAAGAGTCATCTTCATCTCAGGTAAGGGGACTCATCTGTAATACAGTGTGTCTATTATTCCTTATAACAATATCATTTTAATAAAAAATAATAAAAAAATCTCTCTTCAATTTAACATAATAATGCAACATCTTAAGAGAAAGTATACTGTTCTTTATTCGATTCTTAGAACTCTTGATAATTAAAATCTCACTTTCTATATTCCGCTGCACTGCAAAACCTTTTACACCTTTTACAAACATGGCTTCTAAAATTAGGTGTATATTGATGAAATATAATAATCAGAAATTATCTAGATGTTGCAAAGGAGCAGAAGCTGAAATGAGTTAGTAAAGGAAATCTCAGGGATAAATCCATGTAATGTGAGGCTTTGAATAGCATGTACCGTATGAGGTGAAGGATAAACAATGAGCATTGTACTTGATAGACTCAGACCGCCTAAACACATTAAATATTCCAGCTGCTTACCATATTTTTTAGATTTTCTTTGCTTATGACTGACAAAGAGATGAAGAATAATAATAAAAATAATGCCAGAATTTTAGACCAGGGAAGAACCTCAGCATCATTAGTTTAATGGACCTCATTTCATATATGAGCAAATGTTTAACCTAAAAATTCTGAAAGACTTGCATTTTGCTATACAGCTGTGAAAAAAATAAACAGCATTATCTCCCATTTTTTATTCCCATTCACTATTTTATTTTTACTCTCTATTTTACCATGAAGAATCAGAAAAGAAAATTAACCTTTACCTGGAGAGAATGCTTCATGGTTTGCATTATGTTAACTTAGCTAAAGCTGAGAGTGATGTTTCTCTGAATCCCCTTTTCCAGGTTTTGGATTAGAATTAGTTAAGAGACTTGAAAGCCAAAAGTGAGACAGCAGCCAGTAATATTGGAAGATTCTCACAGATTAACTCAGTCACAGACATTTGAAGAGGTGTCCATGGATGGTCTACTCCATTCCACTACACATGGAAGTGACCTTGACTGCTGGCTTGGGTGACTCTAGTAGCCCTTGGTGGACCACTAGATGTTTGGCTGCAGACCCATGCAGCATATAGCTGCACAAAGGCAAAAGCTTCCCCAAAACTGGACATTTTCTTAGACCTCATTTAGAGTTTCTCCTTGATTGCTCTTTGTTTGCCATATATGCTTGATTTCTTAGACTTTTCTGTGAGTTTCAACTTGGGTGCCTATACTATAGGAGAACTGCATAGTGGCTTTTTCTCTATATTTCTGACTTTTCCATTCCATATATATTGTTTTAAAAATCATCCTACACTCAGGTAAGAACTAATTAATACAACAAATCTATAATTTGCACAGTGATTAATGATTATTTTCTTGGCTATCTTACTGATATCTTTTTCCCCATTTTTATATGATTTACCTCTCTAGACTACAAAGTTAAAGAGACAAGTATTTCTTCTGAAAATAAGAAATATTACCATAAAGTCCAAGAACAACATGTCATTCTGGCTGGCTTCTGGTATTCTCTCCTTTTTTCTATGCAAAAGAAGATGACTGATTAATTGTCCTCACATGGTTCTTTGAGAAAAATAGTGGGTCAGCTGTCTAGTATCTCTATTTCTAAGTGAATTAATCATCTCAGATTAGGGTCCAACCTTCATGATATCATGTAACCTTAATTACTTCCTTATTGTCCCCATCTTCAAATGCAGTCACACTGGCGTTAGGGCTTCAACATATTCATTGCATTGGGGGTAGGGTAAATATTTAGTCCATAACATACCTTGAGAAAATAAAAACAAATAACATATATGTACATGAATATATAAACAAGTAAGTTAAAAAATGGAAAGACCATTGAGTCAAATGATTCAGACTAGCTTCCTAAATGTCTGTCCACATGACTTCTTAAATTAATTGGAATTTTTTTTCATTTAGTAATTTAAGTTTTAAATTCAAATTAATTTCCTCAATATGTACATTAAGGCATACATATTCTGCACATTAATTGGGTAACATGGATGTTTCAATACATTATTCAAGGTTTAAGTCAGATTAAATAATTTGAGATAATTGCCAGATCCAGATTTCTAGATATACTGAATCTACATTTCTATGAAACCAATTTAGAAATTTGTATTATGACAAAGCTCTCCAAATGACCTTGAAGAAAACCAAATTATAAGGAGTGGGCTTAAAAAACAAAATCTAATTCACTTCATTCATTTAATACTGTAAGGTCAAGTTTGGTCCTAATTTGACAGTGTTGTACATGATCAGAGCACCTATGATGGCATGTAAAGCTACAATGATGGCAGATATGGCAAATGTGTGTCATTTCTGTCAAAAGTTAAAAGAAGGAGATGGATAAGATTAATGTCTGTAATATGCCACTCTACCTGAGTATATTTATCCTTAAAGTTTACATAAAAGAAAATTTTAAAAGTTTGAAACCTATTGTGAATGTTTATAATAAAAGATAAATATAATATTCTATAAATGTCTAATGTACATGAAGTTTTATTATACATGAGGAGAAAAAGATCCAGAATAAAATAAAGATTAAATCATGCAAGATATTTTTTGAATAATACAAGAAAATATGAAAATTAACACCTCTCAGTATTTAGGTTTTCCTTTTTAGTAGAAAAAAAAGTATAATGATATATGGCAAAATATTAACTCCTATAATTAGTGAACTTTAGGAAAATGCAACCATATCAGTTTTTAAATGAATTTCTCTAAGTGAAACTAATTTGGACAGGATAACTTGTTTTAAAAAAAGAATCCTACAAAGTGAGTTTATGGTTTTAAAAATATCTGAAGGGTTATTATAAAAATATCTGAAGGGTTATTATATAGAGAATATTGAATAGTTTTTTCTGAGTCAAGTACAATTATGATATAACCAGGTAATCTAGTAGAGGATAAACCTAAATACTCCTTGTGTGCATACTACTAAACAAGCTAATTTTAGGGATGTTACAAATGAGGAGAAAACATGACTTTTGATTTTAAAAATGCAGGAGTTATGGTGAAGATGAATCAGAATCAACAGACCATAAAAACCAGGGCTGAGAGACAATGATATAAAGAGAAGGGTTAAACAATTACTAGAAGCAAAACTTTTTAAAGTGAGACTTTCTTTCTTATTTATTTATTTATTATTTTTAATTGGTGCATTGTAATGATACATCTTTGTTAGGTACAAGCTGCTAAAGGCATACATGCACACATTTCTCATTTAACCCTTCCCCAATTCCTGCCCCACTTCCTCACCCTCCCTCCTTCTCAAGTTCAGTTTTGTGACTGACTTTCTTGAAGCATATGTATCTTCAGCCAAATTAATGCTTTTTAAAATTTTTCCAAAAGATTATAATCCTCTCTTTTTATGAATAGTGTTAATATTTGAGTCCAAGCAATGTAAATAAGTATGAAGTTACTCTAGGATTATCAGAATGAGGACCAGGTGTGAAAGTTAATATTCTTCCATTAAGACAACAGCCTGATCCAGTGGTTTAGAATTTTTAAATTCATCATTTTGTTCATTATTTACACATGTCCATTGGCAGCTTGCCAATCATAATGTATGCATGAAGACAAAAGCCATATAATTAGCTGTGGATGACCTGTTTTGGCTGAAAATCTCAATACATCAAAAATGCTTATTTTGAAGTAAATATTTTTTTATAAAAATGTGTTAGGATGAGTTTAACTTTTTCTTCTAATTTTACATCCTTAGTAAAATGCACTTACATATTATTTCTAAAATTATTGGGTTATTGATATTAAAGACATTTAAAGATTGGAGTGTATTTGTTGCTTTTTATTAAATGTCTACTTATACTAGGAAAAATGTTTGCTACAGGCATGCAGAAGTAAATAATGGTGGACATATTCAGTAACTTACAGCTGACTACATTTTCTCATTTTATGTTATGTGCATTTTGAATTTCATATGCACTATATTTCATAGTAGATTTTAGCACAGGATCCAGATGTTCCTGACACATCTGTTTCCATACCTTTATATAAATGAACCTGAAAATGATACTGGCAACTCCAGGGACTACATTAGTCATGATAAAAGGTACATATTTTTGTCTTGTCTACATGGTGATCATCTATGTATAACTAGATGTAGAGTAACTAGTCATTTTTTACGTGTCCTTGAAATGCTGTTATTTACATACTACTGATTTGCTATGCCTGACCATCTGGTTATGGATGAAATGCTGCAGTTACATTATTTTTCTTCAAACCTTTGTTTAAAAAGACTTTCTACATATTATCAAAACCAAATGCTCTATGATTGTTTATGCTAATATCCTGCAAAATATTATATATTGTTCCAGGTTTTTTTTTAATAGTACATTTATACATTTACATAACATTAGATTTTTAAGTGACTTTGTAAAATAGTAGAATTAAATGTAATGTTTTGGTGCTTTTAGAGATGTTGTATGACACACATTATTTCTTAATAACTGTAAAACTCTAGATACACACCACCTGTTCTTTCACCAATAAAGATATAGGCTGAAAGTTAAAAGCTCAGGCAAAGCAGGTAAGAGTGTTTTATGACAAGCATGATTATTACATTCATTTACTGAATTTAGATAATGTATAAATATCTCTAAATATCTTTTTCTTTCAGTACTTACAGAAGGTATAATTACAGTATCAATTTGTATAGTCACATTGATTAAATGAGATAGCCCATTTAGATAATTTAGGATACCATCAAACAAATTAAGAGTACTCTATAAAGGATAGCCATGGGTATAAATGATTAGACAGCATTTCACATATTTTATATGAATTTGAAGAAGTTATTTTCCCAATTTTAATATTGAAAGTAAACTAGTCTTACTATAACCTGCTTATATAATATCACAGAGTGTTTGTGACATCAAGTTTTAAATTTTAAACTGTTATTTAAAGTTTAATGAAGCCGGGCATGGTGGTGCATGCCTGTACTTGGGAGGCTGAGACAGGAGGATGGTGGGTTTGGGCACAGCCTCAGCAAGTAGTGAGACTCTCATCAACCTAGTTAGAGGCTATTTCTAAATAAGAAATAAAATTGGACTGGGGTGTAGCTCAAAGGTAGAATGCCTCTGGGTTTCTGAGTTCAATCCCCAGTACAAAAAAAATTGAGTCTAAAAATATATTTTTGTATAAAGTGTTTTCTAAATCTGAAAGATACTTAATATCACCATGAATTCTAAAGCAAGTTTCAAATACATATAGTCTCTTTTAAAGGATATGCAACTACAACATATGTAGTTTATGTTTATATATGTATATATGGACATATGTCCATAACATAAGATAAATTATTTCATTCTATCAAATTGAAAGTTTGGTTTCTTAACATGCTTGCCAGCATTTTTTCTTAAGTTTACTAATATAATGTATGTAAAATGGAAACCCATTGCTTCAATATGCACCATCCTGGCAATTTGAAAACTTGTGCAACTTTCCACACATCTGTTCAGTAGATGTATATGATATTCTCAAAATTGTTTTTTTACTGTTTAAGGCCAGAAATTCCATAGTTACAAAAAGTATAAATTCAACTTACACACTAGTTTTGCACAACTCAAAATATGACTTAAATTATTTGTTCTTAAGTTCTCTCTCCTGTGAAGTAATAATAGTAATAATAATGATGATGATAATTAATAATAGTCAATATGCTTACATCACAGGATTATTGAGAGAACAAAAAGTTTTAAATAGAATATGGAACAAAGTAAACACTTAAAATGTTAACTATAATAATATTCTTGCCAATTTTGGGAGCATTTTCTCCCCAATGCCCAATACTTAATATGTGTTAATGAGAACCTTTTAGTCATAGAAATTACAAATGTTGTCATTTTGTAGCTTTTATATTCACATGTTATGGGTTTTATTATGAGGGAAATTTTCTAATTTCATCAAACATGGTATTTTTGTGATTAACTTTGGTGTTTTTTTTTTTTAATTTCAAGATAAAATGAGTCTTGTATTTTTCTGTTAACAATAAATTATTTAACTTGTGTAAAATTTATAGAAGGTATTAGGTATATATTACAAATGGATAATAAGTCATTCTAAAGTTATTACATATTATCCAACTTTCTCAATATTTGTAATACATTTTCTGTAATATTGTTAATTTATATGAAGGACTTAGATGTCTGTTTTGTCCATACTACTTGGTTAACCTGGTACTTTGTATATAGGTAACAACCACCCGCTCTTCCCAAATCATGGCTTCTTCTCTCTCTCTTTCTAAATCAAAATTTTCTTTAATATCCTTTGATGTTCCATGTGAATCTTAATGTGGTCTTACAGATTCTCACCAGTAAATCCACTTAGTACTATTAATTTAATTACCTTAAATTCCATAGGTTTTAATGAGAAAATACCATAATTATACCAATTCTTCTCTTCCATGGCCAAAGAATTTCTCTTACTACATTGAGCTTCATTTTTCACAAAAATAATTTTTAATTTTCATAAAATACATGTATTTCTTTTGTTAAATTTGCTCTTGTCTTATTTCTAATTGACTTGCTAAGGTAAGGTAATTTTATATACATTTCAATTGATACAGTAATTATTGCTATCAAATATTAGATCACATTCTCATTGATATCATCCAAAATGGCTGACTGAACAATTTAGAGAAAGAAAAGTGGGGGTTTTTTGCCTTTATTTTTAGAGATTTGGGGTTCAGTACAGTTTAGGCCATGTCAGTGCAGATCAGGGTATGGTGGCAAGAAGCAGAAGGAGGAAGGAGGTAAGGCTCTGTTCTCACATCATGCATGCAGGAAGCAAGAGAACCAGAAAGCAAGAAGATTCAAAGACAAAAGATCAGTCTCTAGGGCCACACTGCCAGGAACCCAACTTTTTCAGCTACACCCCACTTGCCTAAGTTCCAAACCAGTAAACACATCACAATGGATTTATCCACTCATGAGGTAACAATCCTCATTACTTAATTATATCAACTCTGAACATTAATCAAGAGCTCTTCAAGGGGAAATTTATATTTTACCATAGCATTTTGACCCTGGCCTCTGAAAAGTACATGCCCATTTCAGAATTCAAAATGCATTTAGTCCATCTCCAATAGTATTCATAGTTTCAACAGTTTAAGCATCACTCAAAAGATCCAAAGTTTAAAGTGTCCATTGAGACTCAAGGTGAACCCTTGGTTGTGAGCCCCTTTAAAAAATTAAAATAAAAAAAAATAAGCAAGTTGCATGCATCCTACGCACAATTACACAGCATAAATATGTGCCATGGAAAGAAGGAATGGGACCAACACAAGATGGAAATCCAACAGGAAAAATACTTAATCCTGCAGATCCATTTCTGGCATATGAGGCATGGGAGGGTGAAATGTAACCCACAATGGGCCTTGGCAGTCCTGCTTCTATGGCCTAGTTGATTGCAATGGGCAGTGTACTTACTCTTTCAGTTTGGCTCCATGGCTCACAGCTTGTAAACTTTCCTCACTGCCATTTCATGTTTTTTGGCATTTATATATCTCAGAAAAAAGCCAGGCGTGGTGGCGCACTCTTGTAATCCCAGTACTTGGGAGGCTGAGAACGAGGATACGGGTTCAAAGACAGCCTAGCTACTTAGTGAGGCCCTCCGCAACTTAGTGAGACCTGTTTCCAAATAAAGAATAAAAAATAGCGCTGGGGATGTAGCTCAGAAGTAGAATGCCCCTGGGTTCAATCCTCAGTAGCAAAATAATAAAAATAAAAATTAAAATAATAATAATAATAATAATAATAATAATAGTAAATCTCATAAAATTTTCTTGCAACTTTTTCTTCACTCTCACAGCTTCACAAAATGACGCATAGGGGCCTACCTTATATGTAACCCTGTCACATATTGTTTGGCTTCACAGGCCTTCCTTTGAAATCTGTGGGGAAACAAAACTTGACCTTTTTTTCGAGCAAAGCCAGTATTATGTGAGCACCTGAATTGATGACCAGAAGGAAAGGTATTCAATGTCCTTTTCTATCATGACCTCTAGGTCTTTTCCTTCATAGCTGCCACTAGGCCTGTCTCAATCATGGCAAACTATGGATCTGTTTTAGTCCTGGCAGCCATCAGACCCTTTTCAGTCATAGCTGTCACTGCTATGCCTTTGTTTCCATGGTTCTGCACTTCAATTTAAACTGCCCCAACATGATTTTGTTCTTCTTTATGGCTGAGTAAATAAAGAAGAACAAAATCATGTTATTTGCAGGGAAATGGAGGCAACTGGAAAACATTATGTTAAGTGAGATTAGCCAGTCACAAAGAGTAAAAAAGCATATGTTCTCCCTAATTTGCGGATGCTAGGGAGAAGATGGGGCATAAGAGGGTCACCAGATGAAAAAAGAGAGACCCTCGAAAGCAAAGATGTTGATTTAGCCGAGGGGGTTGGACGGGGGCGGGGGTGGACACTAATGTATATCAAGGTCACTTACTAAACTGAACTTGAGAGGGAGGGAGGGCGAGGAAGCGGGGTGGGAATTTGGGGAAGGGGTCCAATGAGAATTGTGAGCACATGTATCATTATCAATTTGCACCTAACAAAGATGTATGCTTACAATGAATGAATAAAAATAAAAATTAAAAAATAAATAAATAAATAAACTGCCCCAACAACATTTCATTCTTTGTTCCTATGAAAAACATTTGATCTCTCTTCAGCCATCTTAATTTCTTTCACAACACTATTCTCTCTGGGTCCCAGCTTTAAACATGTTTTTGTGGTCAAACTGCAAATCTATTACTTCTCTGTGCTTTGCTTTCTGCTCCTGAAATTTTGTGTACCACTAATTGAATAAGAATATCAACATCTATTATACAATGCAGATACTTTGTTTTTGTGAATTTTTTTGTCTGCTAGGTTAATTAGTCCATAATCTTTAAATTTGCCATTACACAGATTTTCAGGACATGGGCAAAATGCTAATAAATTCTTTGCCACAAGGTAACATGTGTGGCCTCTGATCCATTTTTCTATGGAGTCCTCTTTGCCCTTGGATATCTACTGAGCACACTCTCTACTGTCAACTTTCCTATTCAGTATTCTAATAGGCCTTTCAAACTTCCTCTCACAAACGAGTTTCAAAGACTCAAAAAACACATGGTCAGAGATATAGTGGTCATCCATTTCTCTGATACCAATTTCAACATTCTTACTGTTATAATAGAAAACAACTGGCTACAAAATTTAGAGGAAGGAAGATTTATTTGCTCACAGTTTTAGAGATCTCTGGGTTCAGTCCATCTCAGGCTGTGTCTACAGAGTCAGGACATGGTGCCGAAAGCAGAGAAAATGAGAGACATTCTGCTCTTTCATCATGGATATGGGAAGCAAGAAAGTAAGCAAGTAAGGAGATTCAAAGACAAAAGCACAGTCACTATGGCCGCACTTCTAGGTACCCACCTTCTCCAGACCCCAAGTAAATCCACTACAATAGATTTATCTACTGATGAGCTTGCAGTCCTCATGACAATTACATCAACTGAACATTGATACATGATCTTCTCAGGGAACATTCTATATCTAACCATAACCATGTTGTTATTATACATAAATCTTTTATGTTAGATGCAGATTATGAGAAATTCTACATATATATATGAAAAATTGTCATTTTTTTCACTAAGTTGTATCATTTTCTCCATTTTTGTCTTGACCTATTCCAATATTCTATAAATCCTGTATAACATAAAATATAGATGGTTATGCCAGGTCTAAGGTTAGATCAGAAAAAACAAAATATTTAAGACTGAATTTAATATATACCTTTTTAAAAATATAATGGATGTCTTTAAATAATAAAAAAGAAAAATTTATTCAGAAGATACAAAACATATTAATTACTTATCAAAACCTGCAAATGGTGGAGAGCTGAAATCCAAGAGAATGCACCTTCGGTTGCTCTGTTGGAGAGAATTACAATCTATCCTGTATTTACCATAAAAACACTGTCTTGCCCTATGTTGTTGTGCATGCCTATAATCCTTGTACTTGGGAGGCTGAAAGAGGAGGACCATGGATGGATTCAAGTCCAGCTTCAGAAAATTAGGGACCTTGTTTCAAAATAAAATGAAATTAAAAGAGTTGGAGGTAGAGGTCTGAGGAAGAATGCCCCTTGATTCAATTCCCAGCACACATAGAAATAAATCTGTGTTAAATAGGACTTGAATTGATACATGATACCTTTTTTGATCAAGATGTTTAGGTCTAGAATTAACTTACAACTTTCCTTCACAACAATAGTCACAAACAATTGCTAGCATCTTCCCAGAGGAAGAAACTCCATTTTTCCTCCTTCCTTCTGATCTCCAATGACTTTTTGCAACCGGCTGAATCTAATAGGAAATTCAGGTTCAAGGAATTCTTGGGGATATAGTTTGTTGATTTCACACCACAGCAATACAGAATAAATAAGAAACTTTACTGTAGTAACAAAAGATAAACAATGTGTGCACAAATTGATTCAGGGTAAGTACATTGTCTCCTAGTCTTAGTTTATCTTGCACATTTATTTTTTGTGTGTGATAATAAGGATTTTATCCTAGGTCATTATTCCCTTATGCTACACCCCAGTCTTATTTTATTTTAATATTTTATTTTTATTTTTATCTGTGTATCTTAATAATACATCTTGATAATATTCAGGAAGATAGAGGCATACATACACATAGTACTTTTTGAGCCTTCCCTCAGTTTCCATCTCACTTCTTCATCCCCACCTTTCCATGTTTGGCACAGTGATTGGCTTTGATAAGTTTGTGATTGTACATCATGACTATTGAGGTGTTTCCCTCTTTAGGTCTTTATCCCCACTCCCATTTTCCTTCAGTTAGTTTCGAAACCTCCTTCATTCCACTAGGGTTCCTCCTCCTTTTTCTGGAATTTCTCCTGTTTCTAAATTTCTCCTTAGCTTCTGAATATGAGGGAGAAGATCTGACCCTTCACTTTTTGTGACTAATCTCACTTAGCATAATATGCTCCAGTTCCATCAATTTTCCAGTAAATGACATATTTTTTTCTCTTTATGGCTGAGTATAAATTCAATTGTGTGTATTTCCCATACTTGGTAATCAATTCATCTATTGATGGACATCTCAGCTCCTTTCATAGTTTGTCAACTATGAATTGTGCAGGCATAAACATAAATAATGCAAGCACTACTATGGTAGTCTGAAATTCAATTCTTTTGGGTAGATACCCAGGAATAGTATAGCTAGGTCATATGGTAAATTCATTTCCATCCCTCCATGGATTCTCCAAACTGTTTTACAAAGTGTTTGCCATAATTTGCAATCCCGCCAGGAGAGTATTAGAGTTTTTACTTCTCTACACCCTTGCCAGCATTTATTATTGTCTGTCTTTTTAATTATTGCCTTTCTAATTGACATTAGGTGAAATCTCATGGTAGTTTTGATTTGAATCTCTCTAATTGCTAATAATGTTGAACATTTTTTCACATATTTAATAGCCATTTATATTTATTCTTTTGTGATGTGCCTATTTAGTTTACTTGTCCATTTTTTTATTGTGTTATTTGCTTATTTTGCAGTGTTTCTTGAGTTCTTTGTATATTCTAGATATTAGCCCTCTATAAAAGGAGTAGATGGCAAAGATCTTCCATTCTGTTGTCTTTCTTGAGGTTCATGATAGTTTTCTTTGATGCATAGAAGCTATTCAGTGTAACAAGTCCCATGTATTAATTCTCTAAGTTTTTTGTGCCTTTGGGGTCTTGATAAGGAAGTTCTTACACTGAGAACTATTTTGGCTATTCTGAGTTTCTAATTGTTCCATATGAATTTAAGGACTTATTTATTTACATATGTGAAGAGTGACCATGGTATTTTAATGGAGATGTCATTGAATGTATAGATAACTTTTGGATGGACTGCCATTTTAATGATATTTATTCTGCCTACCCAAGAGAATGGGAGATCCTTCCATTTTCTAAGATTTTTTCAATTTATTTCTTTAATGTTTAAACTTTTTATTGTAGAGGTTTTTAACCTTCTTAGGTTTACTCCAAAGTATTTTGTTATTTTTGAGGTTATTATAAATGAAAATGTTTTCTTTTTTTTTAATTGAATTCATTGTTGGTATATAGAAAAGCTTCTGTTTTTTTAGATTGATATTGTATCCAGACAATTTGCTGAATTTGTTAATCAGTTCTAAAGGATTTTTGGTTTAGTTTATTGTGTCTTCTAAGTATAATATCTTGCCATCTGCAAATAGAAATAGTTTCAGCTCTTTTTTTTCCCTCTACTTGCATTACTTTGATTATTTTCTCCTTCCTTATTGCTTTGATTAGAGTCTGTGTACTGTATTAAAAAGGAGTGGTGATAATGAGGATCCTTCTCTTGTTCCTTATTTTAAAGAGAAATTTTGGACTTTTTCCCCATTCAATATGATGTTGGCTGTGGATTTATTGGTTTACTGTACATTTCTTTATGATGTGGAGGTCAGTTTCTTCTATTCTGACTCTCTGAAGTGTTTTTTGCATGAATGGGTGTTGGATTTTGTCAAATGCTTTTTCAGTGTCTCTTGAAATGATGTGATTTTTGTCTTTAATTCTGTTAATGTTGTAATCACATGGATTTTTTTTCCCATATGATGAACCAGCCCTGCATTCCTGAGATAAATTCAACTTGGTTGCAGTGTAGAATTTTCTTGATGAGATTTTGAATGCACATTGCTAGTATTTTGTTTACCAATTTTGTGTCTAAGTTCATCAGTAACATTGGTATGTAGTTTTCTTTTCTTTATCTGTCTTTATTGGTTTTGGTATTAATGTGATCCTGGCTTCATAGAATATGCTTAGGAGAGTACCATTTCTTTCTATTTCATGAAATAAACTGAGAAGTATTGGTATTTGATCTTTTATGAAAGTTTTATAAAATGCAGCTCGGAAAACATCTAAACCTGGGCTATTCTTTGATTGTAGGCACTTCATTGATTTTCAATCTCTTTGATTGCTATTGGTCAGTTTTAATATTCTATTTTTTAATTTAATTTAGGAAAGTTGTATGCATCTAGGAATTTGTGAATTTCTTTTGGGATTTCCATTTTGTGTAATACAGTTTTTCAAAGTAAAGTTTGGTGGTCCTCTAGATTTCAATACTGTCTGTAATACTATCACCTTTTCCAACTCATTTTAGTAATTTTGTTGATTCTCTCTTTCTTTTTGTTAGTTTGGCTAATGGTTTATCTATCTTGTTTATGTTTTTGAAAAACCAACTTTCAGTTTTGTTGATATTTTTGTTCTTTTTATGTTTTGTTTTGTTCTCTGTTAATCTCAACTCTGATTTTAATGATTCCCTGTCTTCTAGTGACTTTGGAATTAGATTGTTCCTGCTTTTGAAGAGCTTTGAGGTTTGTCATTAGGTTGTTTACTTGGTTATTTACTGTTTTTATTATGTTAACACTTAGTGCTAAGAATTTTCTTTTAATGCTGTCTTCAAAGTATCCCATAGATTTTGATAGGATGTGTATCTATTTTCATTTGTTTCTAGGTTTATTTTTTCTTCTCTTATATCTTCTAGGACCCATTCCTCATTCAGCAGTGTGGTATTCAGTATCCTTGTATTTATGAATTTTCACTGGGTCTTCTCACTGTTGATTTCTAATATCATTCCAATATGGAATGAAAATGCAGGAAATTATGTCACTTTTTTGAATTTTGTAGTGCTTGTTTTGTGGCTCAGGATATGGTCTATTTTGGAAAAGGCTCTTTGAACTGTGAAAAACAATGTGTATTCAGCTGTAGTTGGATGGAATATTATCTATGTGTCTAGTAGGTACATTTATTTTATGTTATTCTTTAGTTCTGAGGCATCTTTGCTGATCTTTTGTCTGGAAGATTGGTCTAGTGATGTGATAGAGTGTTGAAGTATATCCCACTATTATTGTATTGAGGTCTATGTGAAATTTAATGTCATGAAGTTTGTTTTATAAAAGTGGTTGCCCTTATTTTCAGAGTATAAATGTTGATAATCATTATAATATCTTGCTGGATTGTTCTTTTTACCAGTAAAAAATGGCCTTCTTTGTCTCTTCTGATAAATTTAGGCTTGTAATCTGTTTTGCCTGATCTGAGAGTTGATACCCCTGCTTGTTTTCATGTTCCATTAGCATGGCTTACTTTGATCGAGCACTTCACCTTTAGTTTGTGGGTATATTTACCTATAAGGTGTGTGTCTTGCATACAGCATATAGATAGATTATGGTCTTTAATACATTTTGCCACCATATTTCTCTTAATCAGGGAGTTGAGATCATTGATATTCAGCATAATTACTACATTGCCATTTGCTACATCCCTTGACTCTATGATCCTCCTATTTCAGCCTCCCAAGTACTGGAACTACAGGCATGTGCCATTATGCCTGGCTTATTGTGAACTTTTTAAAAAATCATGGATACATGATTTAACATAAAATATTCGTCTCCAAGTATTTAGATAATCTAGTTTATTCTCAACTTATGTGTCAATATGATGTATTACTTGACCAAATAATCTGAAGTTGATGCATCCTTTTGCTCCAAGAATAAGTGCATCCTTTAACACCTTGTATTTATGTATAAATTTATACATTACTGTATTTAATTTGGCAACATTTTAATTTAAATTTTTGCACATTGTTCACAAGTTACAGTGTTCTAAACATTATTTTCCTTTACCAGTCGTCAACAACGTATAGATTAATTTAATAAGGTAATAAGTATACTGGGAATATTTTCTTTTTTATTATTCTATGAAGTAGTTTCTAACATAGGATTATGTAATTACTAAATTGAAACAATGGTGCTTAAATGTTAAGATATTTTTTTTGGCAAGGGTAAGAGAGACATAGTCAAAGAGATGTTTGATAAGTAATTTATTTAAAAATTTTTCTTTGTATATGCATAATATGTGATAGAATATATATTACATATATAAAAATGTAAATGCAGACACATATATCAGCTTTTAAAAATTATATATCCAAGGTTTCTCTGTTTTTCTTTTCAAAAAAGATATTAGTGTTTCAATCCAAATCTTTTGTGGTATGTCTATTTTGTTTATGTCATGTCATTATTATTTTTTACCTCTAAAATATTTGGTTTTATTCCATTACCTTTATTTCAATTTTAATTGAATGTTTAATAGAATCATTATTAATATTCATTCTGTGTACATGTGTTCATTTTAGAGCATTCAGTTCTCAAAATTTCTGCTTAGTACCATTAAAATTCTATTCCATTCTAAGATTTTTGATATGTAGCATATACACTATCTTAAAATCAAAATTATTTTAATGGAAAAATATAGCATTGCATTTTAATTCCACATAAAGAGTTCCCATTACCTACTCTGTTTGTTTTTGTTTTGCTATAGTCAGAAAAATCCATATTATATACACTCCAATATATTATTTTAAGATTACTTAAAATTGATTTCTTTATGATTTTTAAAAATATTCCATATATTGCCACTATCCCAGCTTATTCATAATTTAATGTTATGTACCCTGAATCATAATCATATTTCATTGAAGATCTTCCTCCACATGTAAAAATGTTTGGATTTAGTTAAAACTTGAATAAGTAGCCTGAAATTAAAATAATGGCATAACCCAAATCTATATTTTGTGATATGACTTTATTTTATGGACTGCCTACAATATAACTTTTGTTTGTTCGTTTTATAATTTTAAACAAATTTTAGAAAGACCCACCTATAAATTTCTAAGCTACATTTCTTTTTTGCTAGTTTTATACTAAACATGTCTCAACTTTCTGGTTGTTGTGGTGAATGTTTGTAATCCCAGTACTTGGGAGGCTGAAACTGGAAAATCCAGGTTCGCTGCCAGCCTCAGCTACTTAGTGAGGCTTCCGCAACTTAGTGAGACCCTGTTTCAAAATAAAGAATAAAAAATAGTAGTGGGGTATAACTCAGATGTAGAATACCCTTGGGTTCAATTTCCAGTTAAAAAAGCCTCAATTATTTTACTCATTATTTTTATGTAACTTTTGCAATTTATGGTAAATAATCCTAATAAATTTCATTGAAAATAATGGAAAATTTACCTGAATCAAAATAATGAAAACAGTAAAATACTTTTCCATGTCTCTAATCTTCAAATCTAGTAATACTCCAGTCTTTCTCACATGATGAACTTCATCATTAACCTTACAGCAGTTATCATAATTCTTATATTAAATATCATAGTTGGAAAAGCCAATATCATTAGGTATATAGTGAGTTGAGGTCTGTTCCAATAGCCTCAAATAAACAACGGTAGACTTGTTTCACTGATTTAAAGAGGCATGAAAAACTGTAAATTTGGAGATAAAAATCTTAAAATGAAGTAATTTTAAGCTTTTTTTATTATTGTACCAATTATTCAATAGCACTCCTTGCACAGATAATGCATTTCTATATTTTATTAGTATATTGCAATTATATATTATAGTGAGTTTTAATGTGGTATGAACATACATGCACATAGTTCTTTATTTCACTCTGTATCCTACATTGTAACCCATTACCCCCCTCCCTTCCCGTATATGCTAATGAAGTTGATAGTAATACCTTTATATATTGCCAAAACATTATTTCAACTGCTCCCTTTGTCAATCCTCCCATTTTCCCTCTGTCTCTTCTCCAATCCCCTTCCACTATTTTACTTATCTCTCTCCACATTTGTTCTAAGAGTCTATGTTTCCCATTTTTCTCTATAGCTTCCACATATAAACTTGAATGTCTTCAATTGACAAGTCTCAGCATAATATTCTCTAGTTTCATATATTTTCCTGTAAATGAAATAATTTCACCCTTCTTTTTTGCTTAGTAGATTTCCATTGTGTCTATACAGAACATTTTTGTTATCCATTCATCTGTTGATGGACAGCTTGGTTCATTCCATACTTTGGCTATTGTAAATTGTTCTGCAGTAAAAATGGTTATACACGTATCACTGGAGCTTTCTAACTTTAATTCTTTGGGGAAAATACCAAATAATATACTTACTTACCTTTGAAGTTCTTCTTTGATTACCTGATAAATTATCTCCCAACCTATAATATCAACTCTTGGTATACTTAAAAATGCACAGTATTTCATAAGTTCCATTATATTTCAAAGTATTTTTAATTAAAACAAAAATACTGATGATGTAGCTCCAAGCATCTTTTTCTTTGACTCATCAAGCAAGCATTTCCTGTAATTAAGAAGGATAAATTCCATTCCCACAAAGCTTAGTGGATATTAATTTTTAATCAGATTTTAAAAATCTTACCAATATGTAAAAATAGGTGTTATGATTGCATAAGTAGTTATATTACATAGCAGTGTTTACTATGCTGACAGAGCCTCAGAAATCATTCCTTTTAGAGCCTGGCATGTTAGCACATACCTGTAATCTCAGTACTTGGGAGGCTGAGACAGGGGGATCACAGGTTCAAGGACAGCCTCAGTAAATTGTGCCAGAGATGATGCAAGGATTTGTCAGTCCTTGTTTTTCACCCTAAATTAACAAATGATGTAAGTTAGGGTAAGTCTTCCATTTTCCCATCTATAAAATGAACAATAAACATGAAATATTATTTCTTTCTGCTCTGTATGTTGTATCTATGAGCTTCTAAAAAATAAATAAACAAACAATGCAGTGGCACATCAGTGATCCAAAATATCTTCAAGAAAGCCCAGTCTATAAGTATAAAATGATGTAATGAGAAGAGAGCTGAAATTGATATTTTTTTTCAATTAGCAATAAAACTTAAAGTGAAACATAGTATCAGAAATTAGAATAAAAGATTTCAGAATGTAGTTCTAATCACAAGTCACATTGCAGTAGTGGCCGTGGATAAAAATTCCTGTACAAACTGGATTTCAAAGGAGTAACAAAAAAATGTTAGTCACCTAAACCTGTCTGCTCCAGTGAGAATTACAACCTAATTTAAATGAGTGCGGTGAATCATTCTAGGGAGAAAGGAATCTGATTCCATCAAAGTGGATTCAGCCTGTGGCATGCTGTGGATGGTTATGGCCCAAGTCATGGCCCGCTGGGACTGGCGGCCCCTGCCATGAGTGTCTGTTAGGGAGCAGAGATTTCTTTCTTTGTGTTATCAAGGAGCTCCAGGCTCCTGTGCTGGTCTGACCGCAGTGAAATGCTGACAGTGAGTTGCTGCCACAGAGAGACCAGAGAGAGCCTCTCACTCTGTATTTAAAGGGCCCACAAGCCGCGGGAAGACAATGTTCCTACCTTTTCTAAGTGGCATGTATGAAGAGACATCTGATTAAGCAGCCTTGACAGTCCACAGGAAACTTGATATAGACAGAAACAGAATGTGAAGTAACAGAAGCTTTCATTCTCTAGTTTAAAAGAAGGAAGTGGGAAGGAAAGTTCCAAGTGTCTCTGATAACCAGGCATTGTGTCCCTTGTGTTAAATACATAGTTTTAAATTCATATAATTTACCAAAACGCCAAGTATGTGTGTAGAATTTCAATAACCTACCTTTAGTCATGTAGTAAATAGATAGTTGTAGAGAAAGAACAAATCTGGTAACAGTAGTGATTAAAACACAGCAGTAAAGCTGTATACTCTGGAATTCTGGGACTTAGTTTTGAAATGTGTTTCCATCACCTGCTAGTGATGGAAACTTAGACAGGTTTTACAAACTTTCTGTTCCTCAATTTCTACATCTATAAAAATTGACAGTGCTCATATTTTATTGTAGGGTTCAAATAAAATTATATTGTGTAGGGAAGTAACTGTTTGCTAATACCTCAGAAAGTATTGAATATTATTACGTGTGTGTGTGTGTGTGTGTGTGTGTGTGTGTGTGTGTGTGTGTGTTACTGGTGATTGAACCAAGGGGAATTCTACTTCCATTTTACAACCCCAGCCACTTTTACTCTTTGTTTTTAACAGGGTCTTCCTTATTTACTGAGAGTCTCATTATGTTTACAGAGGCTGGACTCAAATTTATAATCTTGTCTCAGTTTTCCAAGTACTGAGATTACAGGTATTTGCTACCAGAGCCAGCTGAATTATTTTTTACTTTTATCATCGACTCTACATTCATTTTAAAATAGCACCCAGCAGCCTGTAAATAACTGTGATAGTCTTGATATCCATTGCCATATGCTTTTCAATCATATATTTTGCATATAATGCAATCACTTCATCTTCATTAATATAATTAATAATTAGGTAATCTTAGCCATTTGTTTTTGTTGAAATACAGTCTATTTTTTTCTGATTAGTTGAAAGATATTTTGGGGAGTCATAAATAACTTATTATTGGAAATATAAAACTTAATATGTAAATTCTTCCATCAGCAATTATAACTAGACAGCAATGAAGATATCAAAAATTATTTTTAAAACTGCATTAAGAGAAATACAGAAAGGGATAAATTGCTTCAAAGAAGTTATACTTGTGAACAAATCACCTGAATGACTCACAGCTATCTGGAACTTAACATATTAAAAAGACACCACATATTTCCCCATCCATATTGAAAATTGCTTCCTTAGTCTACTTTACATATCCTGTTAAATAGCATGGATTAATAACCTATTAATATTAATCCACCTACACTTATTTGAAGCAAGTCATTGTGAATTACATAGTATTAAAATGTCTAATAATGTACTTGTTCATACTTAAAAGCATTTGTTCAATCAGTATTTAACTAATGCCTTCAAGCACACTCATGTTTTTTTATAAAAATTTTATAGATGATGAACAAACAGAAAGGATTCCAGCTACAAGAAGCTTACAGTTATCACAGACAAAAGACAAAATACATGTGCAATACAATTAAAAAGTCCTGATAAGTATTTACTATATAAGACAAAATAAGGAGCTAAAATATAAAAAGGAGGAATGGGGTCAGTTGGAAATTCAGATGAAACAACCATGTATTATTCTTCATTCTGGAACACATCAATCCAGATATCTACATTGACTCTTTCCCCTAACTCTTCCGACGTCATCCATATACAATATCAACCTCCTCCACTGTCAACAGGGCTAAATTTTATTTAGGTTTAAATACTAATTAAATAATTATTCAAAAACTATCTTGCTTTATGATATGTTATTATACATAAATTATTTATAAAATTTAATAAAAATACATATCACTTCTGGGTATCTACCCAAAAGAATGGAAACCAAACTATCAGACCAACACATGTGTATCTATGTTTATAGCTGCACAATTCACAATTACCAAACTATGGAAACAGCCAAGATGTCTATCAACAGATGAATGGATTTACAAAACTATGGGATATGTACACAATGGAATTTTATTCAGCCATAAAGAAGAACAAAATCATGTTATTTGCAGGGAAATGGATGCAACTGGAAAACATTATGTTAAGTGAGATATCAGTCACAAAGAGCAAAAAAGCATATGTTCTTTCTAATTTGTGGATGCTAGGAAGAAGATAGAACATAAGAGGGACTCTAGATAAAAAAGAGAAACCCTAGATAAGCAAAGAAGTTGCCTTAACTGATGGTGATGGATGGGGGGGTGGGAAGAGACACCCTAATGCACACGATGTACTTTCACAAATATATCAAAGTCAATCACTAAGCTGAACTTGAGAAGAAGGGAGGGCAAGGGAGTGGGGTGGGAATTGGAGAAGGGGTTAAATGAGAAATGCGTGCATATATGATTTTATCAGCTTGTACCTAACAAAGATGTATGATTACAATGCACCAATTAATAAAAATGAACTTTTTCATGTTTATTTAAATATTTGTTTTCTTTACCACACTGTACAGTGAAGATCCTAAATGAGAGTGGTTCATTCCTGTTTTCTGCTATGTCCCAAAACCTGGAAGAAGAAGAAACCTTCTAGATACTCAATAAATACTGCTGAATATATGAAAAAGAGGTAATTGTATGCCAGGCATAAAAAATGAGGAGAAACTAAAGTGCTATAGTAGGATGAGAAAATAAATTATTAGTAAAAGGAGTATGATATTTACAGGCAATGATAAAGACTCAGACAATTTTGATAATTTGTAGAATATTTAGAAAAATAAAAGGGTTGTATGGCTGGAACATAGAGAAAAGAAAAATGGCTCAAAGGAAATTGGTGATATTCACAGTACCAGTTATTCCAGAACATTCTTCAGAATGTGTGGAGTTTAAGTGCATCATAAATCCATTAGAGTGAATAAATGTTTTAAGAATATGATAATATGATCTCATTTAGTGTAGTTTATTCTAGTTGATAGACACCTGGGTTGCCTTTAGTTCTGCTCTATTAGAATAGGATGCTATAAATACACATTAGCAAGTCTTTGTGTGTACATATATTTCATTTTCCTTGGATAGTTAAGGAAGAGCTTAGTCATCCAATAAATGACTTTCAAATTTTGTAACAAACTACCATAGAGTTCTAAGAAGTAGTCTCAATATTGTATGCTCCAATCAGCATTATATAACAGTTGTAAATTCTGAGATGCTCAGTAATACTTGATAATTTCAGCAATTCTAGTAGGCATGTAGTAGCATGTCATCATGGTTTTAATATGCATTTCTGATGAGTAATGATGCCCGTCATCTTTTATTTGATCAGCTAATCCATAAATCTTCTTTCCTGAGTTACCTACATAAGTCTTTGTGTTTTTTTAAAAAAGAAATGTATGCCTTATAACTTAATTTTAAGGGTTCTTCATACTTGATAGATATGTTATTCTTGTATATTTTATCACAAATATTTTTAATATTTAACTTTGTTAAGTTTAAAGATTCTTTAAATTTTTATTTAATTTTAAAAATCATTTTCAAATATTCTAAGCTCCTAATTTAATTTGCTCAAATTCATAACTCTTATATGGTTATTACAGATTTATAATTATGTTATTTGGTGACCAGAGAATATAGACATTTATTTTATTCTATTTCAATTTATTCAGATTAGTTATGGCCTTGTATTATCTTTGTTTGTGAATATTTCATATACACTTTAAAAGAGTGTTGCCTGGTATTTTTGGACATAATACTCTAAAATATCAATTACATCTAATGCTGTTCTGGCTCCCTACATCCTGAGTGAATTTTATCTCCTCTTTTTCCTATTTATTTCCAATAGAAGAGTGTCAAATATGAAATTTTCACTGTGGGCTTATCATTTCTCATTTGATATCTATCACTTTTATTCATGTATTTTTAAGCTTTGTTTTTATAATCATACATATTTTGACTATGTTCAAGTAATGATTTAAAGCCTGTGTTCTTAAAAATACCCTTTTTTTCTTTTGTGGGTTTTTTAAAATACATTTTATCTAATTTTATACAGATATCTTGAAATTCTTTGATAAAGAGTTGGATCACAATTACCTTTAGTGTGTTTCCTATGAAGATATGATAGTTTAACTACATCTTTTACCTTTTCCTTATTTTCAGCCTTTTAAATGTTCAAACAACTAGTATAATTATAAATATAGTTTGTGTACTGGGCTGAAAATTTTCTGCAAAAACTCAATACCCACTTGGAAACTTAATATGAACTTATTTGTAAATACTGTCATGTAGAAATAGTCTAGTCATTGGATTTTATGTTATCATGGTGTCTTTTATAAGAGGAAAATTTGGACACAGAGACATAGACACAGAGTAAGAACATAGTCACTGTATGTGAGCTGGAGGTGTGTTTCCACATGCCAAGGAAAACCAAGGATGACTGACACCAATCAGAAGTCTGAACTAGCAAGAATAAGTTCTTCCCAAGAGAATTTTAAGAAAGTATGGCTTATTTCTTAGTTTCTGATTTAATATGCAATGACAGCATTAAGGAACCATTAATAAAGGAGTCTGTAGCAGGAATTGGGGCACTTTTCTAAGAGATATTTAAAATGTGGAAGTGGATTATCTTGTAGATGTTATTTACATAAATATGGCAATTAAATATTATGATGAAGACACAAAAAGGAAAGAGGAAAACTATAGAGTTTCTGATGTCTTAGAAAAATACATATATCTTCATGAATAGAATGTTACTAGCAATATTCAAGTTGCTTCTAAAGAAATGAGGGACAAATTATTGGACATTATAGGAAAGATTTTATTATAAATCTTAAGAAAGCTTGACTGAATCTTGTACTGTGATTAGGTGGAAGGTAACCCTTGTAAGTGATGAGTTTGGTTATTAATTGAAAATTTTACATAATACTTGGAAGCTATGGCCTGTTTTGTTCTTGCTATTAATGGAAAATGTGAAAGAAAAAAAGGTAAACTGAGAAAAGAATTTATAACCAAAAAGGAAACTACTATTTGATAATTTTCTTACTCTATTTTTTGTTGCCACAACACGATGCTAAATGCTGGGTGACATATAAGTAAAATAATTCTTGTGGCTCACAATTCTTGTGAATGGAAGGTCCAAACAGCATTACCCTGGTGCTTTGATAAGAGCCTAATGACTGTATCACATGTGGTAAAGAAGTAGAAGAGGAAGCAGACAAATATGCAAGGGAGATAAGCACATGAAATGGAATCACATTATCACAACTCAGCCTTGTAGGAGTTCTGTGGGAACTAAATTAATCCCTCCTGAGGATAATTACCTTTGAACTCACCACCTTGCACTAAACCCTACCTCTTAAAGATCCACCACTTCTCTATACCTTTACATTGGGAAATGTTTCAGTCAGTATTTTCACTGCTGTGATCCATCACCTGACAGGCACAAAACTTAGAGGAAGAATAATTAATTTGCTTACATATCTGGAGAAGTTCAGATGTCATAGTGCATTTTTAGGCCAGCAAAGCCACAGCTACAATTCCTCATGTCATCTTGGTGGAAAGCAGTGAGAACAAGGGGAGAGAATGAAGGACATATGTAGTCCCTAAGGCCGCATTCTTAGAGATGCCTCTCAGGCAACCAAGTTACATCTCCACCATGGCTGCCTTTTCTACCACATGTCAGAGGGACATTCTAAATCCAAACTATGACAGAGAGTTAAGTCTCAACATGTTTAGGTAGGAAAAAAACTGCAATCAAGCACAAGCAATGCCTTTGAAAATGATCAGCCTATCTATATAGATTTCTCTGGAAATGGAACCAATAGTATGACTGGACAGCTATTCACTGAAATGATTAGGTGTTGACCAATCATTCATCTCATCAGAAGTCAGGGATAGAGATGGGCTTCCAGAAATGTTATGGGAATAATACTTTTATCCAATGACATGGATTCCACTGACATCCATGGAAGACTGACAAAGTATTAAAATTTTATATTGGCATAGACAGTGTCAGCCTAGAATGAAAAGAACAATGATGGGAAAATTAAGGCAAAATTATTTCAGGGTCATAATAATCAAAGAGGATCTAAGAGAGGGTATATCCATAACTGAGTTATCACCCTTGGCTCAGAGACATAAGATAGATGGTGCCTCAGTGTCCATGGTCAGAGCTATCAGGGACTCCTTGGACACAAAGCATGAATCAAGCTACAAAGAATTATTCTTCAGCCTCAAATTCTAATGGAAATTGCCCTGTTTTATTTCATATTTGCCTCTGACCCATGACCCATACTTCTTCCATTTAGAATGGAAATGATGGTTTTATATTTGTCCTGCCAATGTTAGAAGCATATTTTTTTTAGTCTCACATGCTCACATAGATGGAGAGAAGTTTTGTCCTAGGAATAAGCAGAATTTAACTCAAGAATGATTTAAATAATTCCAATGTGAGTATGGGAACTTTTTTATTGATTAATGATTAAAGATTTGGGGGAATTTGTGTATGGGGTAAATGTGTTTTGCATTTGAGAATGGTCTTATTTTATGGTAGTCAGAGGGCAGATTATAGTGAGCTGAATGATCTCCCCTCCCCCCAAATATATATCTATCCACAACCTATATGTGTGACTTTATTTGGAAACTTTATTGGAAGTGTATTTAGATGCAAGAAAGTTTAAAAAAAAGTCATACTGGATTATGAGGCAAAATAAATTGAATATGACAAGTCCCTTCATAAGGAAGAGAGAGAGACTTGGGGTGTAGCTTAGGTACACACAGGTGCATAGCAAAGAGGAAGTCCTATTTAAAATCCCAACACAAGGAAGAGAAGAAAGAGGAGGAGGAGGAGGAGGAGGAAAGGAGTGGAGAGGAAGAGGGATGAAAAAGATGAGAAATTAATTAACTCCTTAGGAGAACAATAAAAACAATAATATAGTTAGTTTTAAGCCTATGATGTTTTTATTTCTTGTGTGTGTGTGTACATGCATATGTTTCTTCCCTTTTTCTTTGAATAAAATATACTTTGTAACATTTTATTTTGTCTATTTTGGTTTACTAGCTGAATATGTCTTTATTTTATAATGTTTATTTTACAGTATTTAGCTTTAGTTTATGAGAAACTACTTTCACTTAGAGTGCATGTACAGTTTCCCTCCAATTCTTTGCATTATTTTTGTCATATAAAAATATAAGATTTTATGCATCTTATAAAAAAACTGATAGTACATGGTTATTACTGTTTTGGGTTTTTAAATTCTCAACTTTTCATTTGCTTGCTTTCTACAGGTTATATTTTTCTATTGATGGTTTCTTTATTGAAATATTATAACTTATTTTTATATTAAATGGAATGTTTTATTCTCTAAGATTTTGTAATACCTGATTTATAGGCTATGCTTGAGGAATCTAACATGTGGGTTTGTTTATAGTTCCTATTTAATATTATTTTTCCTATTTATACTCAGGCCAAAAGTTTTATTTCTATTTTTTAAACTATATAATTTGGATTATAAATATTAATTATTTTATAAAAAATTTGGATGTTTACTACCTATTCTCTCTTGAGGATAGTTGTTGTATTTTAAATTTGTAATTATTTATTTACTTATTTTGTTTTTATTAATTAATTAAATTATTAATTAACTTTTTATTGATTTTAGTAACTTGCATGGATTTAATCCATGGAATTTATATCCCTTAAAATATACCACTGCTAATATCACTTCTATATTAACTAATTAATTAATTAATTAATTAATTAATTTCTGTATTTATTTGGCACTGAGATTGAACCCAGGGGCATTGTACCTCTGAATGGTCACTACCCTTGACTCTCTTTATTTTATTTTTTTGTTTTGTTTTGAAACAGGGTCTCACTAAGTTACTGAGGGTCTTGCTAAGTTGCCGAAGCTGATGTTGTCCCTGGGATCCTCTTGTTAGCCTTCCAAATACTGGGATTACAGTCTTGCACTACCATGCCAATCTTTTAATTTGCTTTTTTTTTTTTTTTTTTTAAATCCTTACTTCCTTGGTGTTACTCTTTTGCCTGCAGAGCTTAGTGGTTAACCCAGGATTAGGAAGAAACTGTGCTTAAAAACATTCAAAAACTTCCCAGTGTCTGCCATGAAGCCTGTGCATGAGTTACAGACTGTATTTAAGGTTCTGCCCATTTTCATATCTTGCTCAGCAATCATTTTTCTCTGGGCCATCTTTGATCTCTCTGGATCATGTATGTAGTTTTCCATTAATCAAAGGATGCATGAAGAGTTATATAGCTTTCTATCTAAATTCAAAGATTCCTGGCTTGCTTGTTGCTTCTGCTGCTGTTGTTGTATTATCACTGGTTCAACCAAGATACTAATCTCCGGCAAGTGAAGTCATGGCTTTGCCCATTGTTTCCCTTAGAGGTAATTACTTTTACTGCCAGTACATACTCACTTTCTGCTTCAAATCATCTCTGCCCTCCTGGCAGTGAAGCTGCTGTTTTTCCTTTTCCAGCCCCACTGCAGTAATATCACCACATCAAGCTTGGCTGAACAAAAGATGGGGTCAAAGCAAGGGTAAGCAAGTATGGCCCCAGGCAGGAAGGCTATAATCTCCTACTGTTCCTACCCATAATTTCACAGTTTTTTCTTGAATATCACCTACCATATTCTAGTTTGCCTTTGTTTAATTTCCAGGGATAAAAAGTAATGGAAGATAAGGCAACATTTTCTAGTTTTTAACTGCTTTTTAATTTGTGACCACCACAGCTGGAAATTGTAAGTCTATTTGATACACTTATGCTATTTTCAAATCTCTTGTTGTTGTTGATTTGTGATACTGATATTTAGGGATGACATGATTTTTAATTATCTTATCTCAAGTGAAGCTGTTGCATTCAATTTTTAATTCTAATATTTTTTCTGTAAGTTTCTCAATTGTGTGTATACAAATTTATCCCCCATACATGATGCCAAATTCTTTTCATTTTTTTCCAGCTTCACACATTTTTTCTCTACTTATAAATGCTTTAATAACTCAAATATATTTTTTCATTAAAATAGTGATTTCAAGAATCTTTTTCTAATTTCTATCCTTCAAGGGAGATCTGTACACACATAATTTTTTTTATTTTCATTTTTATTTATTTTGTGTGTGATATATATATATCACAGCACCACATTTACATAATATATATGTATACATATATATACAATATATATATATATATATATACAATATATGTATACACATATATATACATATATATATATATATGGTGCTGGATATTGAACCCAGGACATTCTTTAGTTTTTGATCTTGAAATGGTCTTGCTTGGTTGCTAAGAGTCTTCCTAATTGCTGAGGCTGTCCTTGAAACTGTGATTATTCTGCCTTGACCTCTCAAATACTGGGATTAGAGTCATGCACATCTATATATAGATTTGACCAGATTAGAACTGCCTCCTCTTTCTAGTTTAGATACACATTACCTTGGTCTTTAAATTAGATTGAACTTTATAAAATATTTCCCCATATCTATTTAAATGGCCAGATTTTTTCTTTGATTGTACTAATGTACAAATTAATGTCACTGATTTTATTGAAAATAATATTATTACTCTTAAGTCCAGCTTGTTTATATAGTGCTGGATATCTTGTAATTAATTGAATTTTATTCTTTAATTCATTATCTTATTTTTGAATTTCAAATGCTGTGTTTATGAGGAAAATGTTCTGATAATTATTTTTCATCATGTGTCCTTATAAGACTATTGGTATGAGGATTATATAGTTCTCATAACAAATTTGAGAAATGTTAAAAAATAGAAAAATTATTTAAAATACTACAATTTTATTCTTAAATAAATAGATAAATTGAACCAACAAAACCATCTGGGCCTAGAGATTTCGTTTTGTAAGTTTTTACCTAAATGAGATTTATTCTATTTACTATATGTTGGATCATATTTAGTATTGGTTTATACTGATACTAGTGTGGGTTTTGGTAATTTGAGTTTTTTAAATAAATTTTCAACTTTTTATCTAATGTACTTGATAAAATTATTCACAATTTCTCCATATATAAACTTGTTCATAACTGTTCTTTCTATGTATCAAGTTGAACACAACATATTTTAAGTATGAAAAAATATTGATTGTTACTCAAAAAAGGTATTGGCAGATATGAATCTAAAATTCTTAAAAATATATTATTTATTTTGAATATAATGCCAGTTTCTTTGGAAATTAATTAAAGGTAAAAATATCCATTAAAATGTGACTCCTACTTTGAGATCTATTAATATTAGTAATCATTGCTTCAGTTAAAGACTTACTTTTCTGTAAACTTTTAAATGTAAAATATTATTTGAAGCATTCTTGCTACTGACATCTTTATCAAAATTTATATAGAAAAAGAAATTATTCTTGAAACATATATTCTTATTTATATTTATGATGTTTTAATTCTATATTGAATTGTTTTGTTTCTCTATATTATTTAATATAATTCTAATTTAATACTTCCTCTAATATTATATCAGAAAATTTTAATTCACTAGAATTTATTTTTCTATTGTTGGAATCAACAACTATTTTAATAGATTTTAAAATAATTGAAAATATGAGTATTTTGCAATTACACCACCGATGAGTCATTAAATTGTGATGTATCTAAGTTATATCATTATTAAAGAATTTGTAAAGATTAGTGATTATTGCATATATGTATGCAATGTTTCATATATATGAGCCTTCCCGAAATTAGTTATTAAAATTTAGACATTTTTTCATAACAGCAAACTGAGTCTCCAGCAGGTTTTAACTGAATAGAAGGAGTAATAACCAAGACATGTTCTGAAAGCCTTTGAGAATATCCAAGCTCATCATCCCCATGTAATATGTACTTCATAATTAATAGAGGCCAAAGGAGCAGCTTGAGATGATGATGTGCTCTGTGGAATAGTTTTTCGCTCTTCTTAGGTGGTTTTCTTAGGCATACCAGCTTGGAAGCACAAGCAATTAAATTTTGTAACTCACTTCAGCAGAGTCACAAACTAGTATTAAAAAGTCGGAAATTTTCTGAGTTACACATAGCTGAAACTATAGTCATGCAACCTCTAAATGTCAATCCTGTATTGCAAGTCTTATCTTCTCATATAAATAGAAAAATTCAATTTTATTAATCAATTATTTGATATCTCACTGTATTAGTACATAAACAGACTAAGTATCAATATAAAGAACTTGATTATATTTTATATAAAATGAGAAGCATATCAAAATAGTCATTGTTTCTTTTCAATTATAATTTTCTCAGAATTAAAATACATTTAAAAATTTGTATACATGGGTATACATGTATCTATTTGTTATTTTTCTGAATGTTTCTCTGGAATCACCGAACATTATCTTCTCTCTCTTTATGGTGACAATAAACCAATTTTAATCAACAGAGTAAAAGAAAAACTAATGCAGGTATTTCTTTAAGAGTGCTTCATCAAATTAGTTATGATATATTTGCAACTGCCAATCAAATACATCACTTTTTAACATGAATTTGATATACCCTGCTGTACCCTAAGAAGCATAATTGCTTTTCTAAATTGAAAGATATTTTCAACCCTATTCCTCAATCAAAAAAAAATCTTTCTCTGAAACTGTACCAACACTTCTAATCTTGACATCAGTTTTTTTCTTGTTTTTAGTTCATATTTATAATGTAGTTAGCATTTGGCAGTTAACAAAAAGTGTAAATATCTGCTAATGTTTATATTACCATTTATCCTAGACTATTTGGCATTGCCATATTTTTTTTAAACAACTGGCAACAATTAATTAAAATTGCTGACTCCAGCATCTTCAATGGTGACTTCACCCTCCACTCTGGCCTAATATTGATGGAAGTAATTTGTAAAAATATGGAACACTTCATGAATTTGCGAGTCATCCTTGCACGAGGGCCATACTAATCTTCTCTGTATGGGTCCAATTTTAGTATATGTGCTGCTGAACCAAGCACTTTAACTGTGTTTTCATGGAAATTTTATACAGCTGTTTCTGATTTATAAAAACCTGATTTTATCTTATCTATATATTATTGCTGATGCCTCTTTTCTTTCTACTCTTTCCTCATGACCATAGAATATTTTATCATAACCATGAAAAACATATACAAGCAAAGCAAAGAAATATGTAGAGAAAAACCAATGATAAATGCAAAAAAAATAAGTAGCTATGTTTTTAAAGAATCAGTGGGGGAGAGAGAATTAGTGAAGATTATGTACACATGTGAGATTATCAATGCCAATCTCAATATCACGCATGGGGTAGTAGGGAGGTATTAGGGAAGCTCGTAAAGTGCTGTGTGCATGTATCTTCCTGTCACTCTGAACTACAATATGATGTGAAACTACAATGCACCAATAAAATGTATTAAAAATAAAATAAGAATCAGTGGTATGAAGCTAAAGAAAATATCAATGAAAAGGAGAAACTGCATTTATAATGTATTATAAAGGGCGGACATCTGCTTTCTTTTATTAGAATTCCTTGTTTTGATTGTTAAAATGAATATTTCCAGGGTTTATTTGAGAGTTATACCTTTAAGGAGATAGCACCAGAATATACTAACAATTTAATTAAAACTCTCATTTTGTTGACACACAGAAAATTTAATAACTTATTTTGATAGGCCTAAAAGGAAGTCCATTAACTGGCATTTAAGACAAACATCCACGTGTGTGTGTGTGTGTGTGTGTGTGTGTGTGTGTATGTGTGTATGTGTGTGTTATAGGTATTGAATACAGAGGTGTTGTACCACTGAGCAACATCCTCAGGCCTATTTTATTTTATTCAGAAACAGGGTCTCCCTGTCTTACCTCCCCCTGGTTTCAAACCAGTGATCCTTCCATCTCAGCCTCTCAAGAACTAGGATTACAAGTGTGTACCACAGCATCCAAATATATTCACTTATTTTAATGAAATTGCTTATTCAGCAAAACATTTCTAAAGCTGTCCCCTGGAATCAGGAGGACCTAAAGATTCAGAATGCTGATTTCTAAAATGAATAGGTACTTTTGAAAAATGGTCTTCACAGATTGACAATACTGGCCTGGATCAAAGTCATGTTATGGTGTTTGCCTGAAGTCACTTTGATATTAAAAAGAGGGACATTCGAGCTTGGAGGACTTGCATTAACAGAGGGCCAATGCAGAAGCCCTTTTAATCTTCCATGCAACACTGGCTTGATGAGTAAGTTAAAAATTTTATCATATTCTGATAAAATGTGGATCTCCTTTCCATGTTTCCAGACTGGCATCTTGCAAAAGATAGACAATTATTATATTCTAGGAACTACTATTGGTAAAGCAAATGTAAGCAATACCCTTTCAGATATAATACTGGGAGAGCATTCTTCAGCATGAGGGAGAGATATGCAAGAGTGTGACTGCCAGTGCAGAATCTAAACTTATCCATTTTGGGGGGGACTGGCCAATGCAGAATCTAAACTTGTCCATCTTTTGGCAGATGTAAGAAATAACCTGAAATTATGTTCTGTGAACATTTTAGCCCACAGACCTCACTTAATGGAGATACTATTTTAAGCCATTAAGCTTAATGTTAGTTGTTCACATTTATGCAATTTAAGAAGTATAGCAGTAAATCATGTTGGCACCTCTCTAGTATGAGCTACTTGGGAATCCAAGGTAGGAGCATCATTTAAGCCCAGGAGATCAAGACAAGCTTGAGCAACTGAGCAAGATCATATCTCAGAATAATAACAATAGTAATAATAATAATGTAATATACACAAAATATTGCTAATAGAAGAATGAATACAACTTTTGTGTCTTAGTCAAAATACAACCTTATTATTTTTCCTACTGATTCTTTAAAATTTATCTAATACAAAGTGAATTAATATTTCTGTTATTAAAATGTGGGTCACTTTCCATAATGCTTCAGATAAATTTTAAGTAACAGTTTTATATTAGGTTCAGAACAAATATGATCTTTTATATTTCTTAGCTACTGGACAGTACAGTTTAATTGCTTCTGGCATCTGGTGTGGAAAAACTGAAGGAGTAGATGGAGGCAGAATGCCTTTCTTTTTTATTCCTCTCTGATTTTTAGCTGTTGTTACTCATCTATCTGCAACTGGAACATAGTAAGGATGAAAAGCAAAATGACAGGGATGTTCATTCCTAAATCAGCATCTTTGCAAGATGGGGAAGTGTTAAAGTCTGATTCTTTCTCTCATTGAAACTTGTATAATGACATCAAAAAAGTCCCATGCATAACTCTTGGGATAATAATAATAATAATAATAATAATTATTATTATTATTATTATTATTATTATTATTATTATTATACAGATTGAACCCAGGATCATTCTATCCTGAGATAATCCCTAGCCCTTTTTATTTATTTCCTTTTTATTTTGACATGAAGAATTGCTAAATTCCTGAAGTTGACCTTGAACTTACAATCCTGTCTCAGTCTCCCAAGTACTGAAATTATGGGCGTGTGTGATCATGCTGTGCTTAGATAGGTTCTAAAACCATTCAGTCCAGCTCCTCTTCCTCGTCCTTCTCCTCCTCCTCCTCCTCCTTCTTCTTCTTCTTCTTTGTATTGGTTATTGGTTACTGGATCCAGGGGGCATTCTACCTCTGAACTATAGCCTATCATTTTTTTTTTTTAATTTTGAAATGGGGTCTCACTACATTGCTAAGGTTTGTCTCAAACCTGCAATCCTCCTTTCTTAGCCATGAAAATACCAGAATTAAAGGTGTGTGTTACCATGCTCAGCTGAGACTATTAAATTACTCTGGATAAGATCTTGAGGCACCCTCCCTGGACTTGAAGTAAAGAATAGAAAACTATCTCAACTACTTTGGAAGATGATTTTTATTTAGATTCATAGTAATCTCAAGATACTATATAAATTCTGCTTAAAATGCCTTTTCTTTTTCACATTCTTGACTCTTTCTTATAGTGTTAATCTGATATATAAGAACCAACAATCACTAAATTATATACTTAAGTTTAATCATATGATATCTACTTAATTTTGAGTTGAAATCAAATCATCTATGCAAAAGAGACTTATTCCTAATGCATTTGACTGGGCGGGAGCTACACATAACTTTATCCTTCTGATGTAGAAGATACCCAAAATGTCCTGAAAGTACTCTCTCCATTTTTTCACAAAATTAGAATGATCTAGATTTCAAAGTTGACTTTTATTTTTATAAAAGACAGTGTCCTGTTTTTGTTTACATCTGTTCTATTTCTTACTGTAACTCTTTTCCATTTTTTCTTTGATATTGTATTCATTAGCGTTGTGTCACTGTAATGAAATACCTGTGATAACTTCTAGAAAGGAAAGATTTTTGGCTGATAACTTCAAAGGTTTCAGTCCAAGGTTGCTTGTCCCTGTTGCTTTGGAGCATGTGGCCAGAGAGTATATTATGGAGGGAGTATCTGGAGGAGGAAACTACTTGTCTGCTGGCATCCAGGAGGTAAATAGAGCAGAAGCTGAGTATCCCAGCAGATTCTTTAAGAGCACACCCCATTAACCTAACTTCCATTTACTAAACTACACCTCATAAAGGTTCCACCACCTCTCAATGGTGCCACAAGTTGGAGACCAAGTCTTCATCACATGGGCTTTTAGGGGACATCAAGATTCAAACTATATCAAATATTATCTCCCTAAGACAATTAATGATTCAAAGCATAACTATCTGTGACAGATATATCAATATGGAGTGTTCATGATAATAATAGAAGGGTAATCTGATTATATTATATGTTACAAACACATGTTATCAACTTATGTTTGAGCATTATCTATTCAGTTAATTTAGTGCTATCGTTCATCAAATTGTCAGATTTTGTCACATTGGAAATCACCAACACTTTCTCCAAAGTTTTGCTTAAATCTCATAATCAGTGAATTCTGCTTTTAACGATCAAGTTAATACTGTAATCTTTTCCATTTTTTTCTGTTTATTCCAATCATTCATATAATGTTCTAGACTTGTCCTTTAGGAGCTAATATCTTCTTATATTATGCAATTTTCCTTATTATATTAATTATTTACAATCTGTATTTAATGATTAAATATACAAAGAGGCAAAACCATATCAACATAGAAATCGAATACTGACCAACAATCTGCAGTAACCTGTCCAGAAAACCAACTTGTCATTTGTAATAAACAGACCAGAAAATCATCCTCCTATAAATCAGACTAACAGGAAGTCAGACCATTATCTTTAGAAAAGATTCAGAAAACTCAATAATAAATTCTATTGTAAGGATTGTCCCCAAACGTCTGCATTAGATTAATAGATTAATAACTGGCATATTCCCTAGATTTTGTCCATACTTACAATTTAGACTCAGCCAGAGAAACAAAATATATAACCCTCACCAATCACATTTCTTGTTTGCTGCCCACACTTCCCCATGACATGAGCACCAGGTAACACCTGAAGTCTTCCATTTGTTTCCTCTAAAAACTTTCCCATGAATTACCTGGCCTTGAGTTTTTGCCAAATGCATGTGACAGTGGAGAACTCTCTTGTTGAAGCAAAATCTAAATAAATATCTTTTGATTATCTTCTTTGGTGGTTCTTTATTCCCACTGTATCTTCACCCTAAATCTCCTCACTTTTGCATGTAATGAGTAGTTTAAGTTGTCATTTTGGCTAGGCCATGGTATCCAAATATTTATTTGGTCAAATATTACTCTACATATCTCTGTAAGAGTAATTTTGGATGAGATTTAAACTTTCAAACAGTGGACTCTAAATACAGGACATTTTCCTCTATAATGTGTCTAAATACATTATCTGTAATCCTGTTAATTGAAAGTCTATCAGATAAATGTACTAAGTATTCTGAAATCACCACCCCACATTCAACCATTTTGGAATATAAATTCCAAGAAGGAAAGATTTAGGTCAGTTTTGTGGATTGTCTTAGTCTATTGAGGTTGCTACTGTAAGACAAAATAAAGTTAGTACCTTCTAGGCAATAGAAATTTGTTCTTTACAGTTTTGGAGCTAGGAAGTTAAGATCAAGGTACAAGCAAGTTTATTATCTGGTGAGGGACCTCTTTATGGTACTTAGGTATTTCTTGCTGTGTTCTCACACGGTTGAAGAAGAAACATGCTTCTTCAATCCTCCTTAATAAGATGCTCATCATGATCTAATTACTTCCCAAAGGCCCCACCTATTATTATTATCATCTGGGGAGTTAAATAAATATCTTTTATATCAAATTGAAGCTACTGAATATTACATAAGCTTACCACAGCTTTCTGTTAAACTGCACACAAAATGGAAAGGAAACCAACATCATACCTCTTATTAATGGAATTTCATGAACACATTTCATCTCAATTTATATTTCATGGCATCCAGGTACTAAGTGCAGTTTGAAGCATACTTTGCCTTCCCATAAATTATACAGTAAATCATCACTTGTTAATGGGCACTTTATTTTTCATTCTGATTTTCTTAAGTGCTTCACTCAGAGATCTCTCAGTCATCTCAGTCATAGCCATATGCTTTTTTTTTTCTTTCACATATTTGAATATAGAACCATCGTGATAGTTTTAATATTTTTTTTTGCCATTTTTAAATGACTCCTGGGTTACTCAAAAGTTGTTCTTTCAGATGAAGAAGAGAGTAAAAAAAAAATCTTTCACAGAAAACCAACACATACCAAACTCTTTCTTTCATCATCTGCTAAGATTCATTCGAAAAAGATTTTCCTGCGAAGATGAAAGTATAACAACTTTTGAATAAAAAATGCCTTGAAAGGTGGAAACGTAGTTCAAGAAAATGTGTTGAAACTTCTAGGAACTTTGACACTTTAAAATATGTGCTATGTTGTTTGCTTTTAATTTCTTTGCTGTTTTTATTCTCTCACTTTGATTTGGATGTGCATAGACTTAATAAAAATAGATATGGGATCAATGATGAATTAGAATTATATAAATATATATTACTTAAAGCTTCTATGGACTGATACACTATTCTTTTACCTTATCTTTTTCTGAAATATTAACAAAAATAGTTCTTACATTCACAATCAAACCCCTAGGCACTCCTGGGCTGCTGTCTGGACAAATGCTGCTAATTCCTTGTACTGTTCTCTGGTATAATCCAAGCTGTTTAATTTTGCTTGCTTCAAACCTTGGGTTATACTGTTTGAGCCTCCTAACATTCCTCAAGACAAGTTTTTAAGATAATGTAAATTTTACTTAAAGATTTTGTTACCAGATTTTCAAATATCACATTTGTTCATAAAGTCCAGTTATATGTTGTCATAACTTGAATGGGGAGATGATAGAATGAAGAAATTATTATAAATTGTTCTCTTTGGCTTTCTATAAGATGTGATTTCTACTGTCTTTAAGCTATATTTTACTTTTAATATTAAATGAAAAATTAAAATAATTATTTTGAGTGATTAATAAGAATTTATAAGTAATGTTACTCTTTGGTCCTTGAGATCAAGAATATTAAAACGAGCCGGGCGTGGTGGGGCACGCTTGTAATCCCAGCATTCGGGAGGCTGAGACTGGAAGATCCTGGTTCGCGGCCAGCCTCAGCTACCTAGTGAGGCACTCTGCAACTTAGTGAGACTCGGTTTCAAAATAAAGAATAAAAAATAGGGCTGGGGGTGTAGCTCGGAGGTAGAATGCCCCTGAGTTCAATCCCCAGTACCATTTAAAACAAAACAAAAAAAAGAATATTAAAACAGTTCTTAAACAACCAGGGAAAAATGAAAGAAAAGCAGTTGCATTGGAAAATTTCACACTTTAAAAATGAATTTGTGCATTTGCCCAAATGGCAGAAATTTGAGCAAATATATATAATATTTGTTAACATTTTATTGTACAATGTTTTAAAGTAAAGAGAAAAAATGTTTCCAATAAATTTTATGCATATTGTTGTCACTAAAATGAAAAGTGAATAATGAAATCATCACTTGTAAGTATTTAGATAGATTTTTAAAGTTTTACAAATAAAATAATTTTAATATTATATAAATTATAGAGAATAATAATTTAATTGAAATTTTCAGTAAGAAAATTTCTTTTTCCATAGCTTAATTGTAAGAAATTTTTCAAAGTTTCAGAAAAGTTCTTCCCTAGATTCTACAAACATTATTTCTAAAATATGAGTCTGTTAATTTTTTCAACTAGAATATTTATATAGCCTACACAGTTATTATCTGAATTCCCATATCATTTTGAGCATTTTTTGACAAATCATGAAGAACTAATGTTATAAGAAATACTTGAATATTTTGAACCAGTTGACTACACCTGGATAGTTTTGTTTGTAATTTACAACCTTATTCAGTGTTAGACAAGTAGAAGGTAAAGTGTGTAAGATTTTTTTTTTTTTTTTTTTGCGGTACTGGGGATTGAACTTGGGGGCATTCTACCTCTGAGCTACACCTCCAGCCCTATTTTTTTATTCTTTATTTTGAAACCGAGTCTCACTAAGTTGCGGAGTGTCTCACTAGGTAGCTGAGGCTGGCCTCAAACCCGGATCCTCCGGTCTCAGCCTCCCGAATGCTGGGGTTACAAGTGTGCGCCACCACGCCCAGCTTAAAGGGTGTAAGATTGTCTTATCCCAGCCATACTATTGAAAGTTCCAAGTTTTTTTAATCATGAAGTTATCATAAAAGTTCTTAAAATTGAATATTCATATACCCCATAATCAAAGTTGATCATCAGTAAGACTGGCATGGGCTAGTTAATCCTTAATACTTTGTGTAAGGTCACTGAGCAAGTTGTCTTATTTAGCCTGCTCTGGAGCAATTACACTAATTACAACCTTTTCTGTGTATATGGACTTAAAATTATGGTGATTCTGTGCCAAATATGTCACCACTAGCTTGAAAAGTGACTACAAGTGGAACTTTGGATCACAATGTATACATTGGAATTTTTATCTCCTACTTTTTATTTTTTTCCAGATGTGCTAGCCTGAGTTCAATAGAAAAGAACGAGAAAACAACCTTCTTTTTGTTAGGTTTCTCTACTTATATTTGACAATGACTTGAGTTTTTTATCTTAAAACATAGATGTTGTGTATAACCATATCTTGTGAAATTTCTCTGTATTTTTCCACTCTTTCAATTCACTCTTTAATAGTGGATGCTACTACTGCTCCTTTAATAAACATTAACTTCATGGTCATTCTCACTGGTACCTCCTTAGGAAAGGTTAATACAGGATGAGAGAACATGCTACAAAATGCTGAGTAAATTGTAGGTGTCACATTGTATTTTTTTCTTGCTTTCCTTTTCTTGTAGTATTGAGGATTGAGCCCAGGTACATTCCACCTCTGAGATACACCCCTGGAAATATTTTATTTTTATTTTGAATCAGTGTCTCTAGATTTATGAAAGTTTCACTATTTGCTCAGGCTGTCCTCGGACCTGCAATTTTCCTGTCTTAGCCTCCTAAGTACTGGGATTACAGTTGTGTGCCACCATGCTTGGCTTTTTTCTTTGATTTTATGTAAAATGAAAGGGCTTGCCATAAGAGTGATCTTGACTTGAACCAAGAACACAAATGGGGAATAAGAATTTAGTCAAAGTTTCAAACACACACACATAAACACCCCCCCACACACACAGATACACACAGAGACTATTTTATACTATTTTTAATTGCTATGTACCTGTTTCTGTTGATATTCATAATGTTCTTTTTTAATTTTAATGATAATGAAGTGTAATCAATTAAATCAACACCTATTTTTCTATATTTAATATTTATTTCTAATTTTATAAATATTTATGAAAGAGAAATAGTGGCTAATACTGGCTAGAAAAATATTTTAGACACAATTCTCCATCGGGTTCCCCAGACAGCTGTGCCAGTAACACCTTCATCCAAAACCACTTGTCAAGTTCTGGGCTTTTGCAGAGCAAAGAACGCCAACTCAGGAAGTGTGTGCCAAATGGTGGGAATTTGCCTGATGCCCGTTCAGATCCAGTTGCAATTGTATGTAAAAACTCCAAATTCAGAAGGTTTTTATTTTGCAGAGAAAATAAAAACATACATTCCCTTTCTCTTCTTTGTCCTAATGATGCTTCTGGATAGGTATTAACATTATAGAAAAAGAATCACAAAATAATTATTCCTACTGAGTTTGTGTATCCCATTTTGCTGCTTCCAGACCACAAAAATCTCATAATGTTTGAAAAATTGGATCTCATCCATTCAAACATAATTATTTTCAAACTTTTTTCTGGCAAAAGCCTATGGTACATAGTAGCTTAATTTGCACACATGCAAGCCATACAAAGGTTGGAGGCATTAAATAATTATTAGTTGAACAGTAATCAGTGAATTAAGTCCTACTGGTAAATTTAGTCATCTGGACAGAGTTTCTGTGGAGGTAGGAGAAAGTGTCAGATTAAGTAAGCTTGATAAAGCACAAAGCATGCTTTCATAGATTTTTTATCTCCTACATAAATTTAATAATATTCCAACAAAAGCCAAAGAATTTACCCCAAAAATATTCAGGACACTTTATGTGTCTTAAACTATTTATAATGGAATTTTATAGTCATTGCCATTTGTATCATATTGCTATTCCTAGAAAATAGGCAAATTGTAAAAATAGAACAATCATTCATGAAAAATATATATATATATATAGTCTGATCTTATTATCTAAAAATAAAAATTGAAACATTAATGATTCAAATGTTGTAAAAGCAAACAATAAAGAGAAAAGAAAATGACAGTATTAGCTTGATTCTCCACTAAGTATGAAACATATCAGAATTTAAAAATACTATTGATTTGTTACTCACATTATGACTTGCTGGCAGCTTACACACTATTATGGTAAAATAAAGAAATTATTATGGAAGCTATTGCATCCTCTACCACTGTTTGGTGGAGACATAATTGATTAAGTCTGAATTAAATCTCCTTTCTGAAAATGTTGTGGTCCTTTTTAGGTACGGGATTACTTGAAAAGTATTTCTGTAGCTGGGCATAGTGGCTCACACTTGTAATACCAGTATTTGGGAGGCCGAAACAGGATGCTCTGGGTTTGCGGCCAGCCTCAGCTACATAGTGAGGTGCTCTGCAACTTAGTGAGAACATGTTTCAAAATAAAAGAATAAAAAAAGGACCAGGGGTACAACTCAGAGGTAGATTGCCCTGGGTTCAATCCCCAGTACTTAAAAAAATTATATATATATATATATATATATATATATATATATATATATATATGTTTCTGTTCATTAAAATTGTGTACAGCAGTAATTAACTTACAGGGATAATGTAAAGAAAGTGTGTTAGCAGATTTTGAGGTTCAAAGTGTAAAATAAATGACATTGTTTAATTTTTAAAGTTTATCATTGAATTTTGCTAAAGATGACTGCTTTACTAATGAAATCAGGCAATATATCAACTTTTGATAGTGAATACAGATAAGTATTGAAAAAATCTAATTTAGTTTACTTAAAATTCAAAGATAAAGTATAAACCTCAGTGATTTTTGATATGTTAAGTAAAAACTTAAAATTAATGAGATCAGCCAGTCTCAGCAAGTCAAGGGTCATAGATTTTTCTCTCATATGTGGAAGCTAGAGAATCAATAAGAAACAAAAGGAACTTCAGATAAATGAGAAATGACACAAGTAGAATAGTGGAAAGACTTCATGGGAAGGATAACCATAGAGGACAAAGGGAAGAGGTAAAATAATATTGTGTATATATATGAAGGTAACACCACCAATGTCATCAGCATGTGAGAAGAGGAAGGAGAAGGAAGCAAGGTAGAGTGCAGAGGAAAGCACAACAAGAGATTTTGTGTGCATACATGAATGTATTGCTTTAAATTTTACAATAGTTTACAATTACATTGTAGAATTATTATTTAGAAAAAAATAAAAATAAAAAGTTAAAGTTATATGGATATGGAGGAGCCCAAGATGGAGACTGAGAAACACCTCTTCTCAGGTACTGTAAGCTTGAATCAAAACTACCATAAAAGCAGCTTCTTGACAGAAGAAAAAAGCAGCAAAAACATGAAAAAAGAAACAAAAATTGAAATGCAGCTGAACAAAGCCCAGAAAGCAGACCAAGGAGAGCAAAGGAGCCCATGTGCATGGCAGCAGTGGAGGCCACCACTGAGCCAGCCACGCAGAGCAGGGTGCAGTAGCACTGAGACATCTAAGGACCTCCTGCATACCCAGTGACTAGAGGTGGAGTAAACAATACAGAACTCTGAACCCTAATCAGGTGGCATATCTCTGCATGATCAACAGTGACTGGAATGCCTGGGATGACCAACTTAAGCCTGTAATGGGGATACCCCAGCCCACCTTTCCCTCCAGAGCCAGAGCACCACTCAATTGTAAGTTAACTGCATGCCTGCAAGGGCCCCTCTGGCAAACAATAGACTTCACTGCCCACCCTTTTAGTGGTTGGATAGGAGCAGAAGTGTAGGAGGGACCCAGAGCACAGGGCATAGAGACCTTACAGGCCACCTGGAAAATGCCTCACATTTAGGCTACACACCTGCCACCAGCAAAGGCAGAGAGAGAGAGACACAGGGCCTGTGGAAAGCTTGGATCCTCAGACTTACACTGGGTCCAAATCCAGTGACACTTGCTGTCTCCATAGACAAACAGCAGCACAGGGGCAGGCCCTGCGGAGAGCTCAGAGACACAAGGTTGCAGCAGGAGTGATGCCAGTGGAACTCAGTGCCTACACTGACAGAGAGAGTAAATAAGAATGCTTGAAAATCTAATATAGTGAATAGACATTTAAAAGCTGAAAATATCCATGCAGATTCAAGAGGACGCAGAGGCCAAGTTTGCTCTGTACTTATATACTTGCAGGGTTTTTGTTTGCTTTTGTTTTTGTTTTGTCTATTTGACTCTGTTTTTGTATTGCTTTCTTTATGTTTGGATGGTTGATTGCCTTGGTGTTTTTTTTGTTGTTGTTGTTCAGTTGTCAGCTCTCTTCCTTATCCCTTTTGTAGGCTTCCCCCTCTCTCCTATCTATATTCTTCTCCTCAACACTTTTTTCTCTTTCCTTTTTCCTTTTTTTCCTGTCTCATATCAAGAATAATTCACACCACTACACCTAACTACTCTACATTGACTACCAGAATTCCCTCACATATTTATTAGCTCTAATCTCTACAATATATCACCTTAACACACTCAATTCTTATTCCACTAGATCATACCTTCTACTTTACCCTATTCTTGCATTCATCACTGTGGTTCCTTTCCCCTCACTCTCCCTTCACCACTGAACACAACCTACCCTTGTGTATACCAATGTACCGCTAAATCCCTACTGCAGAGATTGGACTAGAGAGGTGACCCACCAGAAAGGACTGCCAGACACCAAGGTTAAAATAACCTCAGTTGATAGAAGGAATTGCTCAACCCATCCCACATCGAAGTCTAAAAATGTAGAGGCCACAAGCTGTCCTACTCACGCCTCTGAAATGAATCCCCATAACAGAAACAACAAAGGGACCCTAGAAGTCAACACCTGAAACCCACCAAGGGCACCATTACAGTAAGAAGAAGAAGCCCTAGAGTAATTGCAAATCAGTATAAGATACTATTCACAAAGAGAAAATAAAAATAAGAAACCTACAAAGCCAATATTTTTTTATCCAGCAAAATTATCTCTCAAAATTGACAGGGAAATAAAAACCTTCCATGACAAATGGAAACTAAAAGAATTTATGTCTTACAAACCAGCACTAGAGAAAATATTCAAAGAGAATTACTACAAAGAAGAATAAACAAGTAAACATCAGAACCAGTGAAACCATAATTTCCAGGAAGCAAACAACTAAGCAAAGAAGAACAAACACTATCTAAAACAGAAGGTAAAAGTTAGGAGATAAAAATCATCTCTCAATAATCACACTGAATATAAATGGCCTCAACTCCCCAATAGAAAGACACAAGTGGAAAAATGGATTAAAACCCATAATCCATCATTATGCTGCCTGCAAGAAACATATCTCACAGGCAAAGATTCCCACTAACTAAAAGTGAAGGGCTGGAGTAAGGTAATCCATTCCAATAGAACTCCAAGACAAGCAGGAGCAACTATAATATAAAACAAATTAGACTATAAGTCTAAGCTTTTCAGAAGAGACAAAGCAGGTCATTTTTTTTACAATAAAAGGAAAAATCACGCAAGAGGAAATAACAACAGTCAACATTTATGCTATAAAAATAAGTGCAGCCACTTCCATAAAATAAACTCTTTGTGATATAAAGTCACACATAGATCCCAATACAATAATACTAGGAGTCTTCAATCTTACATCACTAGACCCATCTTCTAGACAAAAGGTCAATAGAAATGCCCAAGATCTAAAAAAACCATAACCCAAAAGAATCTACTAGACAGATACAAAATATTTCACCCAACTACAGCTGAATTCATGTTTTTCTCAGATGTCCATGGAACCATCTCCAAAATAGACCACATTCTGGGCCACATAACGAGCACTGGCAAATTAAAAAAACGTAACATAATTCCTTGCATCTTTTTAGACCACAATGGAATGAAACTAGAAATCAACTACAAGAAGACCCAGAGTAACCATGTAAACACATGGAAATTGAACACCACACTGCTGAATGAGAGATGGGTCATACAAGAAGTAAGGGAAGAAATTAAAAAATTTCTAGAAACCAACAAAAACAGAGACATAACATATCAAAACCTTGGGATACCTTGAAGAGGAAAATTTATAACACTGAGTGACCACATAAAAACAGAAAATCAACAAATAAATAACCTAAAGACAGAGCTCAAAGACCTTGAAAAACAAGAACACTTTAACCCCAAAGAAAACTATAAAAAGTTGAAAAGAAATCGATAAAGACCTTAGAAGATAGATCTTCCATACTCTTGGATAGGCAGAATAAATAGCAACAAAATGGCCATTCTCTCAAAAGTAATCAACAGAATCAATGCAAAACCCATTAAATTACCAAGGTCACTCCTCACAGACATAGAAAAATCAGTCCTTACATTCATTTGGAACAAAAAAAGCCTAGACTAGCAAAAGTGGTTCTTAGAGTCAAGAACCATGCAGGAGGCATCACAATACCTGACTTCAAACTCTACTACAAAGCCATAGTAATAAAAACACCATGGTAATGGCACAAAAAGAGAAACACAAACCAATGGAGCACAATAAAAGACTCAGAAACAAACCCACACACTTACAGTTGATTGATTTTTTACGAAGGAGGCAAAAACATACATTACAAAAAAAGATAATCTCTTCAACCAATGGTGTTGGCAAAACTGGTTAACCATATGCAGGAAAATGGAAATAAACCCCACTTTCTCTTCCTGCACAAGAGACAATTCAGGATGGATCAGAGATCTGGAAAGATGATGGAGGAGGGAGGGAAACAGCCTAATGCACATGATGTACTTTCACAAACATATCAAATTCAATCCCTAAACTGAACATGAGAAGGAGGGAGGGGGCAGAAATTGTGGAAGGTTAAATGAGAGAGGTGTACATGTATTCCTTTATGAGCTTCTACCTAACAAAGATGTATGATTACAATGCACCAAACAAAAATAAATTAATTTATTAAGAAGACGATATGCATATAAAATGTATGTGTGCACATATTTAATATGTATATTTATATGTAGATAAATTATTTTGGATTATTTTCTATTGTTTCTCTTATAAACCTACCTCTCTTTTGTTTTTCCATCAGTGATATGATACTTTTCAATGAGTAGATTTGTATCATTAGGTAGACATTAATGAAAAACAATTTTTGCATCATCATTTTCTTAGCCACATATAGGTTTTCAATATCCCTTTTCAAACATCTAGTGGATGGATATGAACATCATGATTGAAGATAATAGGAAGTACCGAAAGTTGTTTGTATTTTTAGTGTTAACAAAATATGAGAAAAAAGTTATCTATCTTTGTTAAAGAGAATCAATTTAGGAGTAAATATGTCTGTATAGCATGCACACGTGCATGTATTAATTTATTTGAAAACAAATAATTCTAATACATATGAATGTATTTAATTAATATAAATTAATCATGTAAAAATCTTTCTTCATCTTATTTTACAATATCAATGGATTTACTTTTTTAAGATACAGGTTATTGAGCATAGGGCCTAATGCATGCTACACAAATGTTTTACCAATCAGCTACACCTTCAGTCCTTTTAGGACAATTTTAAAAAGTCATTCCAAATTACATTAGTCTCCAAACAAGTATATTATGATTTTTCGGTTTTCCACTATAAATATATTTCAAAATGAGAGTCATTTTAACAATGAGATGTGAAAATTCATTGATGTAGCTCTGATAATGCTTCCTGTTTACTACATTACACATCTTACAAGAACAGTCTACTAATATTAAATAGAAGCTAAATACATCAACAAATTTACTAAATTTATGGTTGGTCAGGGGCTAATATTGTTATTATTTTATAGTGAATAACATACTCAAAATTAATTGCTAATGAAATGGAAATTTTATATACGATAAGTAAATAAATAAATAAATAAATGAATAAGTAATAGGCAGAATAAGAGAAGATGTGGAGAATCACTAACTTTTATAATATTTTGTTTCCAAAGACTCTTACTATTCTCACTAGTCCTACAGGAATAATTCTTCCAACTTTTGGTTGATTTCTCCTTCAGCTTGAAATGCAGAGTTAAATTATCATGTGTGAGTTCACTTATCTATGAATACACTAAATCAGAAGGTGCTGAGCAGAGAAAGAGAAAATTTTAATCCTCTCATCTTCATGTAGATTTAAAGAATTGTTTAAATGCAGCTGACAAGAAAAAAACTCAAGTCACCTGAGAAAATTAGCTGTCATGGTAATTGATATGTGACTGAAATAGGAAGGGGAGGTGGACATAAAACTAGAGTGATTTTCTACTCACCAGAACATCTGCTGTCATGTTTCCAAATCAAAGTATTTGGGGGTATGGAATTGTTTAGCACTTATTTCAAAGTATTAATAAAGTCAAAATTTAAAATATATAAGAAGATCAACTACTGGGCAACCTAGGGAGGCACTGACTTTTTTTTCCCCCATTTGTTCCTTTAAATTGTCAAATGGAACTGTAATTATAATTAAAATATGGTGAAAGCAGTTCTTATAACCATAATAACTAAAAACAAAAAATTATTAAAGTTTATAAGAAATTATATATTGTTTACATGTTAATTTATGTAGCAACAAATACAGCTTCAAGATAATCTTAAATTCAGTAAAATTCATATAATGATTATAGAGTAAATAACATTTATGTACTTTAGCATTTTTGTGGTGATTAAATTAGTATCTCATTAATAAATATTATATAATAAAATCATAGAAATACATATTCAGATATATATCTGATATTGTGTACTTTTAATTATTAGTGTTTATTGACTGGTGTTTGCATCTTTATGGTAGATTTTTGCTCCCTTCCCTTGTAATCAAAGAGGATGATTACACTTACCTGCCTTTTTGAAATTTAGCATATCTATGTAATTTTTTCCAATGGAAAAAAAGTAAATAAATTCATAATAGAAGATAATAGAAAATTCTTCATGCTCACTTTCCTTGTTGTCCTGATTGTGAAAACAGCATTCTATATGATCTAAACTTTGTCAGTGTGGACTGCTGAGATGTCACATAGAGGAGAGTTGCCCTGGAAATGATGGTTATAGTCAAGAAAATCAGTAAGGTGCTCTCCAGAGATAAACCATTATTGGCATTATCTCAGTGTGTATGGAATAGGAGAATTGTGTATGGCGTCAGGGATTATTAGCATAAAAACATAATTTGTGACAGTCATTGGATATCCATGGTTTCCCAGCTATAGACTATAAAAATGAGATTTAGTGGTGTGATGAGAATAAAGTTGTAAATAAGAGTTATATTCAGAAATAAGTGGAAGTGACTAAACATTGTACTGCATTGTTGTGAAATGCTCCTCTATCATCTTCACAATGTTAGTACAACCTCATGACATAACACCTTGAATATTCTTTTTTTTAAATTTTTTTTTTGCGGTGTTGGGGATTGAACTCAAGGGCATTCTACCTCCAAGCTACACCCCCAGCTCTAGTTTTTATTCTTTATTTTGAAACTGAGTCTCACTAAGTTGCAGAGTACCTCACTAGGTAGCTGAGGCTGGCCGCGAACCCGGATCCTCCGGTCTCAGCCTCCTGAATGCTGGGATTACAAGCATGCGCCACCACCTGAATATTCTATGTTGGAATTTCTGACCCTGCACATCATCTTTTAACACCACAATTTATGTCACAAGAGAGATAATATATTGTTTACTCTACAATAGTATAATAAAAGAGAAGAACCTAAGTGAACAATGTTGTCCATGGCCAAATTTTAGATAATAAATGTCAAATAATTTGCAACATCTCAGTCAGCATAGTAACTGTGAAATGAAATCATATATGTGTGTGATTTTATTTATATAATCACACGAGAGAGAGAGAGAAAGAGAGAGAGAGAGAGACTACTTACATTGTTGAGTAACTAATGAACTCATAGTGGGTTTTTTTTGTTTTGTTTTGTTTTGTTTTGTGTGTGTGTGTGTGGTACTAGGGATTGAACTCAGGGGCATTCTACCTCTGAGCTATACCCCCAGCCCTACTTTTTATGCTTTATTTTGAAACAGGGTCTCACTAAGATACAGAGTGCCTGGCTAGGTGGCTGAGGCTGGCAGCAAACCCAGATGCTCCTGTCTCAGCCTCCTAAATGCTGAGATTACAAGTGTGTACCACCACACCCGGCAAACTTATAGTTCCTGATTGAAACAGAGCCCTGTATACTCATGTTCTGGTAAATATTTTTGTCTCTAAATTTTACAGTTTAGGCTCTCAATTGAAATTAGATTCATTCTTTACACCATAATGCCAACTCTGACTTTTTTTTTTTTTTTTTTTTTTTTTTGCAGTGCTAGGAATTGAACTCAGGGGCATTCTACCCCTGAGCTATACTTCCAGCCCTATTTTTTTATTCTTTATTTTGAAACTGGGTCTCACTAAGTTGTGGAGTGCCTCACTAGGTAGCTGATGCTGGCCGTGAACCCAGATCCTCCAGTCTCAGTCTCCTGAATTCTGGGATTACAAGCCTGCACCACCAACAACTCTGACTTCTATGATGGTAACTGCCAATTTCGTATCATGAATCAATTGTTTAGACTTTTGTGTTGCCTTCTATGACTGGTCATATACACATACAGATATTGAATTATATTTTGGAACCTTCACTTAAGATAATAATGCCAGGTCTTATCTTCCTACCTGAAAATAATTTTTCAATCTCAAACCTGTTTGAAAGCATGCCTCTCTTTACTCCTAAAGTCATGATGCTATTCTCAAGTCAGCCCCCTGAATAAGTATGTGTTCTTGTTTTGGTCTATCTACAAAGTACCATAAAACACTATGCTATACATTTAACCAGACTGGTCACATGATTTCCTAATGTTTATTAATTTAAGTGGTTTGTTGTAAGTGAATACACAAGAATTTTATTAGAATCATGAATCTGTAGAAAACTGGGAAGATAATTTTTTATATTTCTTTGTTTTGAATGTGTTTATTTGAAAGCCCTATTTACTCATGCACAGAATAATAGTACTATGGATCCAGTGACACTACATTGGCAAGACTTTATTTTGTAGATCAAAAAGTCTGTATCATAGTAATTATAAGATGATTAAAATGATTTGTGATCTAAAGAAAGAAGAGCTAAAATCATGACTGGTATAATTTTATATGATGCAGAAAAATATTTATTTATAAATATTCTGAATCATAGCATGTTTTTTATTTCCAAATCACGACCCTAAATTTTTTTAAACAATTCTACTACTTTATTCTTGATTGTATTCATGTTTAAGTGGTTTGTCATTTTTCTAAAAAATTATATTCCACTGGAATATAACATGGTTTTGGTTCAATATAATATAATGACCCTTTTGAAATAATATTTTGTATAGTTTTTTGCTCTATGATTATTTTTATAATATTACAAATCTGATGAAATGGTACCTTGTTTATAAATATGCTTATAAGATGCACAGGGGATTTTTTACTTTTATGTTACCTGATTATAGATACATTTTTAGCAACTTGTAGCAATATGACAATATAAAAGTTTTTAGAATACATGTAGAGGCCTTCAGAAAGGAACAAGATTCTTTTTCATATGGAAGATAAAATATTTATCAAATGCCAATAAGCAACTTCTTCATAGATGTTGTGCCTGTACAGTAAATCTTCCTATATAAAGTTGAATTTTACAATACTGAAAATAATCTTAAACCAATACATAAATAAAATAGTGGTAAACTAGAAATTAGCTACAGGTTGACAATCAAGAAAATTAGTGCAACTTCCTAGTATATTGGATACAATAATTGAAGGAAAATGGTGAAATGTAAAGAACCTTGGAGTAGTTTTGCAGGGAATGGAGTTCTGGACTGAACTCTGCCACTAATGATCTTGATCCCCTTAATAAAGTCACTTAATCTCATAGGTTTCTTATATTTAAAGATAAATTATTTCTATGGAAAATTCTCTCTTATTACAGGTTAAATTCTATCCTCCCTCCAAATTTATATGTTAAGGTCTTAACCTGCAGTACTATTTTTTTTTTTTGCGGTACTAGGGGTTGAACTTCAGGGGTATTCTACCTCCAAGCTATACCCCCAGTCCCATTTTTTATTCTTTATTTTGAAACCGAGTCTCACTAAGTTGCGGAGGGCCTCACTAAGTAGCTGAGGCTGGCCTCGAACCCGGATCCTCCGGTCTCAGCCTCCTGAATTACAAGTGTGCGCCACCACGCCCAGCTGAGTACTTCAGAATATGACTATATTTGAAAATAGGGCCTTAAAAGGAATAATTCAATTAAAATATGGTATTTGTGGCAGACCCTATTCTAATATGATTGATGTGATTATAAGAAGATGATATTAAGATGGAGAGTCAGAGAGACCAGACACATATACACTCAGATATATGACTAAGTGAACATAAAAAAAGAAGGTGGCCATATGCCAACAAACGAGAGACTATGCGGAAGAAACCAAATCTTCTAAAACCACTATCTTATTCTTCTAGACTCCAGAACTATGAGAAAATAAACATCTGTTGTTTGAGCCACCAGATCTTTAGTATTTTGTTATGAAAATACTGACAAACTAAAATACCTCAATTAGTCCTTTAAAATATGTTACCTGGTAGCCTTTAAGCAAAATGTGTTAATTAGGTTTGGTAAAAGAAAGTGACAAGGTGAAGATTTATTTTATTAGTGTAAATGCAAATTACTATTAGGAAGGGAAACTAAAAGCATTAGTTCTTCCCACAGGAAGGCATACATGTCTTACAAACATTTTACTTTGGGCCTATAGAAAATAGAGACCATGAAAATCTAAAGTATATTTTTCAGTAGATAAAATAATATTTGCAAAAAATTTACAAGCTCTAATCATAATGCAGTTCATATGAATAATGTAATATGTGCTCATTTGGCAAAATAATTCTGAATAACACTAAAGTATATTACTTCTACTGTGATTCTTTTATATCAACAATTAACTCTACTGTGTGGCATGACTGCTTTACATTAAGTTTAATATTTCTATATTAATATGTAGAATTTCTTAGGAATGGTAATTATTAATTTGTTACCAAACTTTTCACAATAATGGATAATTGTAGAATATAATTTAAAATGTATTAACTATATGAGTTAGAGTTACTCAAGAAAATGGACACTACAAAAGTAATTTAAGCTGAGAGGTTTTAATTATAAAGAATGGATAAATTCCCAAATTTATGTACTAGAAGACTAGCAGTAACAGGGGACACTGAAATAACAGAAAGGTAATTGTAGAAAGAAACTATACTTTCTAACGCTGGAAGAATAGAAAGAGAAAGTTGGAATTATTAGTACCTAAATGGTTACAAAAATAGCCAAATGGAATTCCTTCTGAGATTTCTAAGAAGAAGGTATGGGCCAGCTGCTACTATTATCAATAAGATATAAGTGGGATCAGGTGAATACCGATTTTGAAGTAAGCAGAAATAAGTTTTTCACCGAAAAAATAACTTTACACTGATATAATAAACTAAATTTTAACACATGTTGAAGGTTGTATTACTTCTTTCTGATTACTAGGTTTGTTTCTCTTTCTTTGTGGTTGTAAAATTTATTGTTAGGAAATAAAATGAGGAATCAACTATTTTGTACTTTCTATCATATTTTCTTTGTATTTTTTTAACTTCAGGTTATAATTTAGCACAACAAATGCTTATATAACCTAATGCTTAGAATTGCCCCAAAACATAATTACAATTATTTTATAGCAACCATCCATTTGGAAAAAACAACATATAAGCCTAAATTAAAACATTACTATAAAACAGACTTGGAAGTTAGAATAAGTTGGAAAAAATCTAATTCTAGATGTGCAAATATTTATTCATCAAAATTAGCAGCAGCTAATTATTAAAATTAAATCATCAGGATAATTTAATTTTACATAGAATTATGAGGTGATAATTTGATCCTAATATGAGTAATCTGATCCAAACATAAATAAAATTTATGATGAGTATTCACTTGTAATATCACCTAGAAAGAGAAACAAAGATGAGTTATAACTAATATGATATACTGCACTCTACATAACCTAGCCCTCTAAAATAAAACTTGATCCAAGATATTTTCTTTTAAAAAGCATCTGGCATTAGAATAATAATTGATTCAGATCCAGGATGATGACTGAGAGAAACGCCTCATTTCAGATGCTTTAAAACTGCTGTAAAAGTAGCAAAAAAGTGAACAAAATAAGGAAAATTGAAATGCAGCTGAACAAAACCCAGAAAGCAGACCAGGAAGCCATGCACACAGCATGCACACAGTGGGGCATGACTGAATCCACATTTTTCTCAGCAGCCCATGAAACATTCTCCAAAATAGACCACATTCTGGGCTACAAAGCAAGCACTGGCAAATTTTTAAAAATGTAATATAATTCTATGCATCTTTTCAGACCACAATGGTATGAAACTAGGAATCAACTACAAGACCCCGAGTAACCATGTAAACATATGGAGACTGAACATCAGACTGCTGAACAAGGAATGGGTTATAGAAGTAAGAGGAGAAACTGAAAAATTTCTAGAAACAAATGAAAAGAGAGACACAACATATCAAAATCTCTGGGATGCCTTATTTTATTTTATTTTATTTTTTGCGATGCTGGGGATTGAACTCAGGGGAGTTCTACCTCCGAGCTATACCCCCAGCCTGATTTTTTTATTCTTTATTTTGAAACAGGGTCTCACTAAGTTGCGGAGTGCCTCACTAGGTATCTGAGGCTGGCCTCGAACCCGGGTCCTCTGGTCTCAGCCTCCCAAATGCTGGGATTACAAGCGTGCGCCACCATGCCCAGTTGCTGGGACACTTTGACAGCAGTACTAAGAGGAAAATTTATAGCACTGAGTGTCCACATAAGAAGAACAGAAAACCACCAATTAAGTAACCTAAGGACACAGTTCAAAACACTTGAAAAACAAGAACAGTCTAACACCAAAGCTAGTAAAAGACAGGAAATTATGAAAATCAGAGCAGAAATTAATGAAGTAGAGAATTAAAAAAAATACAGAAAATTGACAAAACAAAAAGCTGGTTTCTTGAAAAAATAAACAAGATAGATAAACCATTGGCCAACCTAACCAAAAGAAACAGTGAATCAACTCAGATTACCAAAATAAGAGATGAAAAATGTGATATTACCACAGACAGTATGGAAATCCAGAGGATCATCAGAAACTACTTTGAAAAACTATACTTCAAAATAAGGGAAAATCTAGAAGAAGAAACTGACAAATTTCTAGACACATACAACCTTCCTAAGTTGAGTCAAGAAGATATAGAAAACTTAAACAGACCAAAATCAGTCAAAGAGATAGAAACAACAATAAAGAATTTACCATCAAACAAAAGCCCAGGGCCAGATGGTTTTCCAAGTGGATTTTATAAAACCTTTATAGAAGAGCTAATCCCAATACTCCTTAATCTATTCCATAAAATAGAAACAAGACGCTCCCAAACGCATTTTATGAAGTCAGCATCACATTAATACCAAAGCCAAATAAAGACAGCTCAAGAAAAGAAAACTATATTGCTTATGAAATTGGATGCAAAACTGCTAAACAAAATACTAGCAATGGGCATTCAAAACCACATCCAAAAAATTATACACCATGACCAAGTCGGGTTCATTCTGTGGTTTAACATGCAAAAAACAATCCATGTAAATCACCAATAAACTGAATCAAAGACAAAAATCACATGATCATTTCACTAGACACTAAAAACATTTGATAAAATCCAACACCCCTTTTTTTTATAAACTACATTTTTTATTGTAAAAATTCACGCTTTGTATATATACATTTTTGTTAGGTACAAATTGATAAAGAAAAATGTGCACACATTTCTTATCTGACCTTTTCCCCAATTCCCACCCCGCTCCTCCCTCTCAAGTTCACTTCAGGGAGTGACCTTGATATAATTGTGTAAGTACATCATGTGCCTTAGGATGCTCTCCTCCCCCACCCCCCATCCATTCCCTTCGGTTATATCAACTTCTTTGTTTATCGAGGGTCTCTACTTTTTCATCTGGGGGCCCTCTTATGTCCCATCTTCTCCCTAACATCCACATATTAGGGAGAACATATGCTTCTTAACTCTTTGTGACTGACTAATCTCACTTAACATAATGTTTTCCAGTTGCATCCATTTCCCTGCAAAGAACATGATTTTGTTCATCTTTATGGCTGAGTAAAATTCCATTGTGTACATATCCCATAGTTTTACAATCCATTCATCTGTGGATGGACATCTTGGCTGCTTCCATAGTTTGACTATTGTGAATTGAACCGCTATAAACATAGATACACATGTATCGTTCTGATAATTTGGTTTCCATTCTTTGGGGTATATACCCAGTAGTGGTATTGCTGGGTCATATGGTAGGTTCACTCCCATTCATCTGAGGATCCTCCATACTGTTTTCCACAGTGGTTGCACAAGTTTTCACTCCCACCAACAATGTATTAGTGTTCCCACTTCTCCACACCCTTGCCAGCAGGTGTTGTTGTTCGTGTTTTTTATGATTGCCATTCTGATTGGAGTTAGGTGAAATCTCAGGGTAGTTTTGATTTGCATCTCCCTGATTGCCAATGATGTGGAACATTTCCTCATATATTTATTGGCCATTTGTATTTCTTCTTTTGTGAAGTGTCTATTTAGATCCTTTGCCCATTTTTTAATTGGGTTATTTGCTTTCTTAGTTGTGATTTTCTTGAGTTCTTTGTATATCCTAGATATTAGACCTCTATCTGAAGTGTAACGGGCAAAAGTTTTCTCCCACTCTGTGGGCTCTCTGTTGAGGTTCTTCATAGTTTCCTTTGCTGTGCAGAAGCTCTTCAGTTTAATGCAATCCCATGTATTGATCTTCCTTTGAGCTGCTTGTGCTTTTGGGGTCTTGTTGAGAAAGTTTTGACCTGTGCCTATGTGTTCAAGTGTTGGTCCTATGCCCTCTTCAAGTAGCTGCAATGTCTCTGGTCTGACTTCCAGGTCCTTGATCCACCTTGAGGTGACTCTTGTGCAGGGTGAGAAAGTGGGGTTTATTTCCAGTTTCCTGCATATGGCTAACCAGTTTTGTCAACACCATTTGTTAAAGAGGCTATCTTTTTTCCAGTGTATACTTTTGGCTCCTTTGTCAAAAATCAGTTGATTGTAAGTCTGTGGGTCTGTTTCTGAGTCTTCTATTCTGCTCATTGGTCTGTGTGTCTGTTTTTGTGCTAATACCATGCTGATTTTATTACTGTGGCTTTGTAGTAGAGTTTGAAGTCAGGTATTGTGATGCCTCCTGCATGATTTTTATTGCTAAGAACTACTTTGGCTATCCTGGGCTTTTTGTTGTTCTAGATGAATTTAAGGACTGATTTTTCTCTGTCTGTGAGGAGCGTCCTTGGCAACTTCATGGGTATTGCATTGAATTAGTAGATCAGTTTTGGGAGGATGGCCATTTTGATGATATTTAATCTGCCTATCCAAGAGCATGGTAGATCCTTCCATCTTCTAAGGTCTTCATCGATTTCCTTCTTCAGCATTCTGTAATTTTCCTTATAGAGGTCTTTAATCTCCTTGGTTAGGTTTATCCCTAAGTATTCTATTTTTCGGGGTGCTATTGTGAGTGGAATTATATTCTGGATTTCTTTTTCGGTTGATTTATGGTTGGTATATAGAAAAGCTTCTGATTTTTTGAGATTGATTTTGTATCCGGACACCTTACTGAATTTGTTGATCAGTTCTATGAGTTTTTTGGTTGAGTTTGTTGGGTGTTCTAAGTATAGTATCATGTCATCTGCAAAAAGGGATAGTTTTAGTTCTTCTTTCCCTATTCTTACCCCTTTGATTTCATTCTCCTGCCTTATTGCTCTGGCTAGAGTCTCGAGTACTATATTAAGCAGAAGAGGTGATAATGGACATCCTTGTCTTGTTCCTGTCTTTAGTGGGAACTCTTGCAGTTTCTCTCCATTTAATGTGATATTGGCTGTGGGCCTACTGTATATTGCCTCTATGATTTTGAGGTATGTTCCTTCTATTCCGATTCTCTGTAGTGCTTTTAGCATGAATGGGTGTTGGATCTTGTCAAATGCTTTTTCAGCATCATTTGAGTTGATCATGTGCTTTTTGTCTTTGAGTCTGTTTATGTGGTGAATTACATGGATTGTTTTTCGTATGTTGAACCAGCCTTGCATCCCTGGAATGAACCCGACTTGGTCATGGTGTATAATTTTCTTGATGTGGTTTTGAATGCGCATTGCTAGTATCTTGTTTAGCAGTTTTGCATCTAAATTCATCAATGATATAGGCCTATAGTTTTCTTTTCTTGAGCTGTCTTTATTTGGTTTTGGTATTAGTCTGATGTTGGCTTCATAGAATGTGTTTGGAAGGGTCCCGTTTCTTTCTATTTCACGGAATAGCTTGAGGAGTATTGGGATTAGCTCTTCTAAAAATGTTTTATAAAATTCACTTGGAAAACCATCTGGTCCTGGACTTTTGTTTGATGGTAAACTCTTTATTGCTGTTTCTATTTCTTTGATTGTTATTGGTCAGTTTAA
>PVLC010002771.1:0-24513 GCA_004027655.1 Graphiurus murinus
ACTGGGGGTTGAACTCAGGGGCATTCTACCCCCAAGCTATACCCCCAGCCCTATTTTTTATTCTTTATTTTGAAACCGAGTCTCACTAAGTCGCGGAGTGCCTCACTATGTAGCTGAGGCTGGCCGCGAACCCGGATCCTCCGGTCTCAGCCTCCCGAATGCTGGGATTACAAGCGTGAGCCACCACGCCCGGCTTCAACTCTCACTTTTTACCAAAGGGTATCCTGAGCTACTGAGGTGTTCTCATGATTACCGCATGGCTCTAGATACGGTCTGGCAATTTTTTACTTTATCTGTGTAAACTCGTTAGTCTCAATACATTAAGTGGTGTTATAGCTGCCTGTACACACTAACATTTTTAAAATAAACTATTAATTTTATAGTTACAGAAAGAAATGTGAAATTAGTCCAGAATATTCCCATCTGCCCCACGTCTTAGTCTGTTTTGTGCTACTGTAACACAATCGCACAGTCTGGGTAATTCCCAAGGCAGAGCGGTGTATGTTCTCACAGTCTAGAGGCTGGAAGGCCAAGGTCAGGGTGCCGGAGCACGAGGGCTGGGTGTCCTTGCCCACCCCTGAGAGCCTCCCCCACAACCCGCCGACACTACTGCACCGGAAACTGAATTTTCTACACTTGAACTTGGGGGGACACATTCAGACCATGGCACCCCACATCTAGTTTTCTCTTGCTATGAACATCTTACTTAGTATGGTTCGTGGGTCACAATCACTGAGCCAGTGTTGACATAATTATTAACCCTAGTGCCCGCTTTATCCCAGTTTCCTTGGTTTTTACTTACTGTCCTTCCCATCTAAATGTCATGGTCCTGTTTAGGATGCCACCTCACCTGGATCGTCCTACCTCCTGCGCTCCTCCGCCGTGGCCACCTCTTAGATTTCTTGTGGTTTTATGACCTTGGCAGTTTTCGGCAGGTATTTTTCAGAACGCTGCACATAAACTTAAAGACATCTAGTGCTAGATTCAATTAATATGTAGGAAAAATCTCACTTAAAGTAATTCTGGAAAGAAAAAAATCTTTTAAAGATGGTTCAAACTATTAAAATCAGGCTAAATGGGTTTGCCATCTTCGTTGTTGCTTATGTAAACACCCATAAATTTAATTTTATCTTGTGTTCTTTAAAATTTATCACCGTTGAGCCAGGCGTGGCGGTGTACGCTTGTAATCCCAGCATTTGGGAGGCTGAGACGGGAGGATCTGGGTTCATGGCCAGCCTCAGTTACCTAGTGAGGCACTCTGCAACTTAGTGAAACCCTGTTTCAAAATAAAGAATAAAAAAAAAAAAAAAATAGGGCTGGAGGTATAGCTCGGAGGTAGAATGCCCCTGAGTTCAATCCCTAGTACCAAAAAAAAAAAAAAAAAAAAAAAATCAGTTTATAAATATTTTGGGTTGACGTAGATACTTGACATTTGAAACATTATGCAATGCTTATTCATCAAATTAGCATATGACACCTAAACGTTCCTCATTGTATCGTATTTGTGTTATATTCACTTTTTTTCTTTTTTCTTTTTTTTTTTGCAGGATTGCAGGATTACAAGCGTGCGCCACCACAAGCCTGGCTTGTTATATTCATTTTTAATACTACTATAAACAGTTTTGCACAAGAATGTAAATTGAGCCAGTTTGTACTTCCATCAACATGTGTAAGTGCATGCTTTTATTTCTTTCTTTTTGTGTGTGTGTGTGGTACTGAGGATGGAACCCAGGGGCATTCTACCTCCTCTGAGTTACACCAACAGCCCAATTTCACTCTTTATTTTGAAACAGGATCTCTCTAAGTTGCAGAAGGCCTCACTAAGTTGCTGTGAGTGCTGGGATTACAAGCGTGTGCCACCACACGTAGCTCAAGTGCGTGCATTTCTACTTGTCTACTGAGTTTTATCTCATGGGCTTTTTCTTCTAACTAGCATGTGACGCTACTTTAAGGCCCTCACCTTTACACTGCATTATAGAGCAAAGCTTTACGTTTCCCATGTCTCCTTGGGTCTTCTATTATTTAGTGCCATGGCTTGGATCTGGACTGTCTCGAAAGCCCCTGTGTGCAGGGCGTGGTCCCCAGTGCAGCAGCATGCAGAGGCGGGGCTTTGGGAAGTGGCCGGGCCAGGAGGGCTTTGAACTCAATCCATTGATGGCTGAGGGGATGGCTGGGTGGCGGCAGAAGCTGTTGGCAAGTGGAAGTGTGGGTGGAGGAAGGTCATTGGGGGCATGGCCTCGGGGCTCTGTCTTGCCTTTTCCCTCTCTCTCTCTCTCTCTGCTTCCTGGCTGCCATCAGCAGAGCAGCTCTCCACCATGCCGTTCGACCATGATGTTCTGCTTCCCCTCAGGCCCAGAGCCATGGAGCCAGCCCACCTTTGACTGACTTCTGAAACCCTGAGCCAACATCAGTCTTTCCTCTCCCATGTTGCTCACGTCAGGTATTTTGATTACAGCCATGAAAAGCGGACTGTTTCAAGTAGAATGTGAGTGCCAACCTTACAGATGACATTAGGTGGAGAAAATCTTAGTTACTAGCTTGTTCTCAAGTGGGGACAGCTGCCCTGCTCTTTCCGGAGAATGAGAGTTTGTGGGAGAGGGTGAATGCAAGACCAACAGCTCTTTTTGAGACTAGGGATGGTTTTATGGCTTAAGAAAGAGGGAGGAAAGACAGAAGAGCAAGAAGGGAGGGTGTAATGAAAGGTCAATACTGCCATTAGTATTGACTAATGTGAAATAGTGAAGGTTCCCTTCACATTTTGAAATCTGCCCCCTCTATAACTCATTCAAATCTTTATCAAGAACTTTTAAAACCTATGAAGTGCTGATACGAATGGGAGGACCAATTGTAGACACAACTGAAGAAATAGAAGGTCACGGGGACAAGCCAAAAGGTCCCGATCCACAGCAGAGGGGGAAAGTGACAATAAAACGCTGACAGCAAAGAGAAGCAAAAGGCTGTGTGTCAGCACACACACACACGTTAGAAGGGTACAGTGATGTTCTGAGCAGGGCCCTCTGTCTATCCAGTGCTGGGGATAGAACCAGGGTCTCCTGCATGCTAGGCAAGCACTCTGTCACTAGGCCACACCCTCAGCCCAATATTTCACTTGTAATTGAACCCACTGCAGTTTAGTGATACCACTATAGAGACAATAGATCTAGGTTAACTTGTCTCAATATCATTCAAAAAGGTGTTTCATTCATCACTGTATTATTTTTGGTTTGCAATAAGTCATTGTAATGGTTTGAATCTATAATTGGTCAAGTTTTGAACTCTGATATTATTAAATGGTACAATACATTTTTTGGTAATAAGCTTTGTTAAGTTTTGAATGATGATAAAATATATACAATAAAATTGAAACAAGTCTCACTAAGTTGTGGAGGGCCTCACTAAGTAGCTGAGGCTGGCTGTGGACCTGGGTCCTCCTATCTCAGCCTCCCAAGTACTGGGATTACAAGTGTGTGCCACCACGCTCAGCTACCTTAATAATTTTTAAGCATACAGTTCAGTAGCATTCGTATGTTCACACTGTTGGGCAGGTGATAAATGTTCAAGTCTGGCCTTATTATAATGTTCTAAGGAGAAATTGATCATTTGTTTCCTTTCAAAAGGTCCCAGTATCACTCAGAATCTGTCAGGGACATAAGCTGGAGAGTGTGACAGGATGACCTCTTTGACTTTGTGACTTGAGGTGAGGTAGCAGGCCAAGAGAACCTGAACCACCTTCCCACATCGCCATTAGGTAACTGTAGATTCAGGACTACTAATCTGACTGTGGCGTGGCTAATAGTCCTGAATCTGTGGACTACCTCAAAACACATGGTCTTCAAAAGCAATCTGCCCAAAGAGTTCCCTTCACTCAAAATCTCTTACTTGCAGATTTATGGTAATCTGCACCTAAATAATCTCTTTTATTTTGTGGACTTTAAACCTGCTGGTCAAAAATTTGAGAACACACAGGTGGAAGTTTGCCATCTACAGGTCAAAGGAAAGAAGACATCTTTAGGTTTCTCAGAGGAAAGCTTTGATGAAGTGAAGCAAATGTGTTTTAAAACATTTCTTCAAGCCGGGCGTGGTGGCGCACGCTTGTAATCCCAGCATTTGGGAGGCTGAGACCGGAAGATCTGGGTTCGCGGCCAGCCTCAGCTACCTAGTGAGGCACTCTGCAACTTAGTGAGATGTGGTTTCAAAATAAAGAATAAAAAATAGGGCTGGGGGTATAGCTCGGAGGTAGAACGCCCCTGAGTTCAATCCCCAGTACCGCAAAAAAAATAAATAAATAAAAAATAAAACATTTCTTCAGGAGAGTAACGCAATAAATCACAGGGAGATGTTTATAAAGGGATACTGCCTTAATGTTTGGGACTTTTAGTATATGGCTCTATGGTGTCAAGATAAGTGATAGAATGCTTAGCCACAATGACCCTGTAATTAGAGTGGCATGGAAATCTTCCTTAGCAACTGAGAACACAGTATCTCTTTTCCTGCTTCCACCTCATTGCTGAGAATTATCTGAATGGGCATGGGAAACTCACTAAGGATGTTGTAAGAACTAGATAACCATCTGAAAAAAATGTAGGATCTTAACTCATATAGTTTACTGAAATAAATTGCAGATGGGTTAAATATTTAAATGTAAAAGATGACTAAGACCATTGTAGTGGTTTGGATTTATAAAACATCCCCCTAGCCCTTATAGAAACAAGGTAGCAATGTTTGAAGCTAGGCTTGCATGCTACAGAGGGCTCCCTGGGGCTGTGGCCTTGGGGGTGATATGACGGTCCCTGCTCCCCTCCGGTCTCCATGATGTGAGAGCAGAGTCCATGCTGTCCCTCTCTCCACTTCCTGCCTCAATGCCCCGAGCTCAGCGACCTGGCCTCACATGGACTTACCCTCTGAAATCTCCAAACACTGTGAGCAAATAAATCTCCCTCCCCTAGGTGGTGCGGTCGGTTGTTTTGGATCACGGTGGTGAGAATGACAGCCAGCCGAGGCAGCCATGAAAGCACTAAGAGCCTGTGTGCAGAAGACTTCAACGAAATCTTAAGAGTTGGGAAGACTTTTCTAAACACAACACCAAAGGAAGAAAATATAGATTTTTGCTGTTTTCTTCCTCACTGATACTCAAATAATCTAATCAAAGAAAGTTTGATTAGAATAAAGCAGAAACTGGCTGTGGTGGCACACACCTGTAATCTCAGTACTTGGGAGCCTGAGACAGGAGGATCATAAGTTCAAGGACAGCCTCAGCAACTTAGCAAGACCCTAAGCAACTTAGTGAGACTGTTTCATAAAATATTAAAGAGAAAAAGAGCCCTTACAAGCAAATAAGAAATGACTGAATAAACAGTGCATGGTTGTGTATGCCTGAATTCCAGTACTGTGACAGGAAGATAGCTGGCTCAAGGCCAGCTTGGGATGCACCCCCCCACACACACACAAATGAAAATCAAATGAATTTGCACTAGCTCTATCTTCTATAAGCAAAAAACTTGAAATTTTAAAAATGAAATATATTTAAAATAAATACTCTCCCACCTCTCTTTCTAGGTGAAAGGTCCTGCATGGAGTACAAGTGTTTCATGTTGAGACTTGCTGAAAAGTCACTGGGGATCTGTTGATGAGACCTGCTCTCAGGTCTCATGGCAGGAGGGTGGAGGTGGGGGTGGAGGGGGGCGATAAATACTCTCAAAAGCTATGGCATACTTTTCAAGTGAATATTTAAAAATTCAGTTTCTAGCCGGGCGTGGTGGCGCACGCTTGTAATCCCAGCATTCGGGAGGCTGAGACCGGAGGATCCGGGTTCGTGGCCAGCCTCAGCTACCTAGTGAGGCACTCCGCAACTTAGTGAGACCCGGTTTCGAAATAAAGAGTAAAAAAATAGGGCTGGGGGTGTAACTCGGAGGTAGAATGCCCCTGAGTTCAATCCCCAGTACCGCAAAAAAAAAAAAAAAAAAAAAATCAGTTTCTGCTGGGCATGATGGCACACACCTGTAACTCCAGTACTTAGGAGGCTGAGACAGGAGGAGTGCAGGTTCAACATAGTGAGATTCTCAACATAGTGAGATTCTCAGCAACCTAGGGAGACCCTGTTTCAGAAGAAAAAATAAAAAGGGCTAGGGGCATAGCTTGGAGGTAGAATGCCCCTGGGTTCAATTCCTGATACCCAAAACAAAAAACAAACCAAACAAAAAATCTGGCTGGTTTCTTCATCTTTTTATTATAATTATTATTTTTTGCGGTACTGAGGATTGAACCCAGGGGCATTCTACCTCCGAGCTACGCCCCTACTCCTAATTTTTACTCTTTATTTTTGGAACAGGGTCTCACTAAGTTGCACAGTGCCTCACTAAGTAGCTGAGGCTGGCCGTGAACCTGGATCCTCCGTCTCAGCCTCCCAAGTACTGGGATTACAAGCGTGCGTCACCACGCCTGGCTTTCTTCATTATTTTTAAATGAGTTTTCACCTAGGGCCACTTAGTAATATGCTATTTTGGAGCTTTTTAAACAGCTAGGTCTTTATTTAGAGCACATGACAAATGTGCCATCTGACGAGTGTGGGGGGAGAGCAGAGCTCCCCTTCCCAGCAGGGTGGGTGTGGGGGGGTCCGTGGCTTTGGTTCTGACCTCAGTAAGCCATCTTCCCAGCTTTCCAGAGACTTTCCCACACAGAAGAAAGCCCCTGGCTCAGGCCCTGCGCGTGTCCCGGTCTTTCTGGTGGTTATTACGGGTAGAAACACGGGGGAGTACCTCGGTCTGCGCAGCTCTCCAGTCTGGCCCTCCTCCTGCTCTCTGGACGCCTGTGGGTCTGCAGAGCGGGGGTCTGGGAACCACGCGGCGGGATGGTGCGTCAAGGCACTTCCGCCCGGGTCCACACGGCTTCCCTGCGCTGGGGAGAACCCCTTAGTGTGGAGCCATGGCAGGAGCCAGTGAGCTGAGAACCAACTCACCCTGGCGGTGCTGACTGGGACAAGAGGGTCCCTGGAAGGCTGGACTGGCCACACTTGCATTGATTGGACCCTCACATGGGAAAGACATTTAAGTAATCATTTGAAAAGAAAAAATGGCACACTGCAAATCTGCTATGAAATTTTAGAAGAGTTTTGTAAGAGGAAATTCCTGTACCAAGTTCCTGGGAATGAAACTGTAAGGGAAATTCCCTTACAGAATTTCCCGTGGAATCTATTTGCTCCTCTGTTATTTGATATTTTGTCCAAAGTGTTTCTTGCCTGCTCCCCATTTTTTTTGGAGTCATGTGAATTCTTCTTTCATAATCTATTTGCTGTCTAACTTCTGGTATCTTCATTTTTAGCTTGTGCCATTCTTCCAAAAATGTCAATCTAGAGTGATTTGTTTTAAATGTAATTTCCACCTGCTGTGTGTCTGGTGAATTTTCATTAGCTGTTGGAACACTGGTTGGTGCTACAACTTTGAATGTTTTTTATCCCCTCCCCCCAACTCAAGTGTTGGAAACCTAATCCTCAGTGTAAGAGGGTTGGGGGTGGGGAATGGAGTAATGCCACTCTAAAAGGGCACTCCACCTTCTACCATGCGAGGACACAGAAGGCAAGCCCCCACGAGACGGTGGCACGTTGTCTTGGACCACCAGCCTACAGAGCCATGTCATACACCATTCCTGCTCCTTTTATTTTATTTATTTATTTATTTTTTGCGGTACTGGGGATTGAACTCAGGGGCATTCTACCTCTGAGCTACACCCCCAGCCCTATTTTTTATTCTTTATTTTGAAACCGAGTCTCACTAAGTTGCGGAGAGCCTCACTAGGTAGCTGAGGCTGGCCTCGAACCTGGATCCTCCGGTCTCAGCCTCCCGAATGCAGGGATTACAAGCATGCGACACCATACTGGGCTTTCCTGCTCTTTTTAAATCACTCATTCTGTGGGACTCTGTTGCAGCAGCCCAAAGGGTGACGGCGGTCTATTTTGTTCTTTGTTCTCGCACTGAGGTCATGTGAGGTCACGTGGCTTTTCTTTCTCCATGTTCAATCCATGCAAAGGGTATTTTTGCTAATTCCATCAAAGAAGGGGCCTCCTGTGAAGTAGACAGGAGTGGGACTTGTGTCCATCCTCCACTTCGTGACTCCAGGGCTCCCTCCTGTTATTAAGGAGGACTGAGAACGGCCTTTCCACCCAGCCCTTCTCTGCCAGAGGCAAACCTGGTTGGAAAGATTTCTGTTTCCAGCACTACATTTCCTAGAGCCTGACGGACCTTGTCTTTAAGATTATGTTTGTTTTTGGTGAGCTTACTCTCCTAGGTCTCCCGCCAACCCAAGCCTAATACAAACACATGGGCTCTGGGCAGCCCTGCGCACTTGCTGGGTGTGCTAAGAATGCAAGGACTCCGCTGATCGGCACCTGGTCCCTGCCCCAGGCCTGTGTTTACACTAAGCTACACTGGAGAATGTGACAACAGCTCCCACTGGACATAGAAGCAGGACTGTTTCTTCTTATAAAAGCAGCGACTAGCTGGCTGCAGTGGTGCATGCCTGTAATCCCAGTACTTGGGAGGCTGAGTCAGGCAGATCGCAGGTTTGAGGCCAATCTCAGCAACTTAGTGAGACCCTGTTTCGAAATAAAAAGTAAAACAGAGCTGGGGGTGTAGCTCAGAGGTAGAATGTTCCTGGACTCAAGTCCCAGTACAACAAAAGAAAAAACAGAGCAGTGACCACCCCACACTCTATGCTCCTCCCTCGACACAACCCACTGTGTTCAAGCTGCCGTCGCTGGCCCCCACTATGCTCCTGTGAGACTCAGAGAAGCAGGGGACAAGGAGCCCCACGCAGCGCTCTAGATACAGCTTTTGCTGTAACAACAAAGTCCTTTGTCTGGGACCCAGCCGTCTCCTGTATTCTGGAACATTCCATGGTACAGTAATGGGCTAATCCGCTAGCTTCTAAGCAGGGTAAAACATTAGGCCCTAGACAGTTACTGACAGGTCACTTATCTTCTTCTTGGTCACAACTAGCATTTTAGGCACAACAACTTGACTATGAAAAAATTTATTATTAGCATGACATATTACTAAAGATCATTCTCCAAAGACTTGGCCAAAAACATTATAAAAATAAAAGCCCCTCTAATTCCTGAGCATTGAGCTGCGTGTGTCCAAGCCCGGTGATGACCTCGCTGTCTGTCTGAAGCACCAGGAGCACCAGATCCAGCGCTCGGCGCCACGCCTCCATCTTTGGTGTGACAGGGTCATAAACTCTCGGAATCTGCTTCCGTTGATTTGGAAAGCCTGAACTAAAGACCCCACTGTTCAGTTTGCCGTATTCCCTCAGGATGTGAGACGCAGGGGAGCCGGAGGCGAGGGCACTTTGGAGATGCTGCTGAACGAGCGTGCTGGCTTCCAGCTCAGAGGAACAACTGGCAGTGTTATGGCAGAGCGCCACGAGGAACGCGCGCCACCCGCTGGCCAGGGCCCTCAGCACGGCTGGCCTGCAGGCGAGCAGGGAGGAGGCTGGCCCGGAGGCCGTGCTGTGGGGCTGCTCGGCACAGGACGGCCTTTGTTTTCTCAGAGACTGCTCAGCAAGAACTTGAAGGTGGCTGAGACATAGGAGTTCAACTGCACCGCCTCCGAGGAAGACCTTTCGCTCCCTGAGAGCGCAGTGCAGACGGAACGCACATGCCCAGAACCTGTCTTCTTTGGCTTGCATCTGTGCGAAGACCGGCCCAGCGAGCACCGCTGTGATCAAATTCATCCCTTCTGCTTTCAGTAAGATTGCGGTTCCCCGGCTCGTGCCCACAGCATCCACAGGGCTTCTCCAGGGGGCCACGGAGACGCCGCCGCCCACACAGCCGCGGCTCACCTGCGCGATGTAGGCCACCTGCTCCGCACCCGTGGCCTCGGCGAAGGCCTGCAGCACGCGGCCACTCACCGAGCCCAGCACCAGCCGCCCGCTCTGCGCGCACCGCTCCACCAGGGCCGCCGACACGGCTCCCTGGACCAGGACGAGGTTCACGTCGAGCCGGGTTAGCACCTGTAACACACGGTTTGCCCACGGTTCCGAGCTGTCTTGAAGCTTCCCGCCGTCTGACACCGTCCTAGTGTTTGTGGGTTTCTTGAAGCCCGGGTGGCGGTACGTCTCCGTGAGCTCGCCCTCGATGAGAACCACCCGGACAGGCTGACCCTGCAACTGCTGAACCAGGGCAGCGCTCGGCAGCGACACAGCAGTGACGAACCCCAGGCACACACACGAGGCCGCTTCGGGCCAGCCTGGTAGGCGGCACGTGGAGACCCTGGAGAGGTCAAAGGGCAGGGGAGCCGAGCGGCCTCGAGGCTGCCTCTGCGCATGCTCCTGCTGCAGCCGCGCCGCCGCCTCCGCCAGCTCCATGCTGCGGGGATCGCCGTGGCTCAAGGCCGCCGCCAGCTCCCCCAGGGCGGCGCACGTGTGTCCTAGAGCTCCGGCCCGTGAGCTTCCCGGCTCCTGACCGCCCGCGCTGCTGAAGTGCCGACTGTGGGTCAGGGCGGGCTTGCGGCGGCAGGTGTCTGTGCGCAGACCGGTTCTCGGAGTTTGAGCTCCGTCTTCGCCTGCTTTGCCCTTAGCCCGCGGTGTGAAGGCTATGGGCGAGCTAACATGTCTCCCAGACAGATCGTACATGGCCGACGACTGGGAGGCACCATCGTGGACGTCTTGCTCCTCCAGCGCGGAGCCTGCACCCGCGAGGTCCTGGGGAAGAGGACTCTCCGCAGGCCTGGAGGCTGTCCTGGTGCCGCCCGAGGGGTCAAGCTCGCCGTGGACAGGCACCTGGAGGGCAGCTGCCTCTGCAATGCAAGAGGCCAAGCCTTCGGCCATCACCGACACAATGGCGGGGACCGGGATGCCCAGGTGCAGGCACTCCTCGGCCGCCCTGCTCCACGCCCCGGCCAGGAACAGGAGCGTGCTCGTGCCGCTGCCGTGTTCGCCGCTCTGGGCCTGGACGGCCTCGTGAAGAAGCTGCCCGACGGCGCTGCTTAAGTCCAGACTCTCGAGGAGCCTGACGGTTGAGCTGGTCAGCACGCTCTCGCCACGCTCCTCGTCGACAACGAACTTGCAGGATTTTACCGGGCCTAGGAACGTTCTTCCTGTCTCCGCCAAGGAGGAAAGCTGCTGAAGTCCCAGGTGCCTTCTTTTGTTTAGGACCCTGCAAGCCATCACCATGAATCACCATCTGCAAACAAAATGAAAACACGCAGCTTTATTCAGTGTGTCTAAGTTGGAAATGCTAGATGGAAAGAATTAAGCAATGAGCCCTGCCTTTCAAGTACGGATAGCTTCCACTAGATGTGGTGGTGTGAGGACGCCGAGTAATACCATTAATGATGAAGGGCTGCTCCATCCAACAGCGGAGTGGGGCATGCAGCCACCAGGTGATGCTTCCAGAGGCGAGTCCTGGAACGAGCCCTGGAGGACAACTTGGAGGAGCTGAAGGAGGAGCAGTAAACGCACAAACGTAAGAAACAGCATGGCGGACGCAACACAAGGCGTTTGGTGAGGGACCGTGCACACTGGGAACGGGAGGAGAGGGAGCTCTAGGGAGAGAGGACCTGGCTCTCCAGGGCATCATGGACCATGCCAAGAAGCCTAGGCTGGACGCTGTCATAGCAACCACAACAGTGGTTACGTAACCAGGAGGAAGAAACAGCTAGGTGTGGCGGGTGACAGCTTGTCCTTCTGCGGCTCTGGGCTTGAACACAACTCTGCTGCTTTCCAGCTGGGTAGCCTCCAACAACTTAGGTATTTAATGCTCTGAAAATGGGGATAATAATAGGATCAACTCCATGGAGTTATTATGAGGAGTATGCTGCTTAGAATAGATGATCGCTTGCTTAAAAACATTTGGATATATTACCATTCTGATAACAAGTTCAGAGGACTGACTCACTTGGGAATGAGGAAGGCGGTAAGAGGCCGGTTAAGAACCTGCTATAGTTACCTAGAGAAGGAGGAGGAGGAGGGATGGCCAGGAGGACATGCAGATGGTTACTGATCACATTACGAAGAAAAAGTACCATTTAGAGACGTCCAAGAGCAATTGGACTTACACCTCAAATGAATAGCAAGCCCAACAAAGAGAACTTTAAAGAAGGCACCTCCTAACCACAGAGGCATTTATAGCAAAATTGCCCAGCCTGTAAGGTTTGAGCGCCCTGCTTCTTAGAGCACTGAGGCTAAGATTAGAGACAACATAACCTTCCCTTCAACTCTCAGACCTAACGAGTCTTTGAATGGCACCTTTTATCACTGTCTTTTAAATCTCAAATATCGAAAAGCCAACAGCTCAAGTTTCTGCCTTTCCTCTGCTCCTGGCCGAGGCACTGCAGATCCGTCTCGGTAACACCTCAACTAACCCATGACACTGCAGCGTGTGCTCAAGATCGGCAGCGGCCAGCAGCCCCCACGGGCTTCCCTGACGACAGGACGCTGCTGGGACTAGAAGGCATGCCGTGGGCGCTCTAAACCCAGTTTCCAGTCCTAGATAATGAAACTCAGGATGCAACTAGGCATATTCCTAGACAACATCAAAACACAACTTCAAAATACGTTCTAGGGCTCCAGCGTCAACACCCCGAGACCCACCGAGGCTGGCAGCTGTCCCATCTCAGCACCTCCTCCTGTCCTGTCCCCACTCCAGATTATCCCTTCTCACCGCCACTCCCTTGCCCAGTGTGCTTAAGTGCCCAACGCTCCAGTGCCCCTGCACCTCCGCAGTCTATTTCCCTCATCCATTTATCTTCTGTTCTTGCTTTTTTTTTTTTCCATTTCCCTTTTATGGTTGTTGCTCTCCATATTCTATTTAAGAAAGTTTTGCCTATTTCTAAGTAAAAAATTTATCCTTCCTCTAAAAGATTTATGGTTTTAGCTTTTTTTTTTAAACTATAGGTAAAATTCAGTTAATGTAAACGTAATCATTTTAAAGTGTGCAATGGAGTGACAGCTAATACACCTCTGAGTTTCAAAACATTTCATCCTCCCCAAAGAAAACCCTGTAGCTATTAAGCACTGGGCCCCTTTCCTCCCGGCCCCTGGCAATCACCAACTCATGTTCTATGGCTCATGCTTTCTTTTCTTTTTCTTTCTTTTTTTTTTTTTTTTTTTTTTTTAAGTACAGGGGATTGGGTATTGAACCCGGGGCTGTTCTACCTCTGAACTACACCTGTAGTCCTTTTTACTTTTTATTTTGAAACAGGGTCTTGCTATATTGCTGAGGGTCTCGCTAAATTGCTGAGGCTGGCCTCAAACCTGCAATCCTCCTGTCTCAGCCTCCAAAGTACTGGGTTATAGGAGTGTGCCACTGTGCCTAGCAGCTTTTTCCCCCAATATAATATGTAGATGGAATCGTACAATACGTGACCCTCTGTGCCTGTTTATGAGGCTCATTCATGTTGTGGCATGTAGCATGTGGCATGTTTCATTCCTGGTTTTTGGCTGAGTAACATCTCACTGTATGCATTCATTTTGTATACCCACTCATCTGTTGGTAGACATTTGTGTTCTTTCCACCTTTCGGCTATTGTGACTTGTGCTGCTATGCACATATATGTACAAGCATGTTTGAGTACCTGTTCTCAGTTCTTTTAGGTAGAAACCCAGGAGTGAAATTGCTGGCGCCTTCTGTTTAACTTCTTACAAAATCGCCAAACTCTTCCATCGCAGAACATTCCCACCAGTATCGTACGAGGGTCTCCATTTCTCCACACACTCACTCAGTTCTCTTGATTGCCCTACAAATCATCACAAAGTACTGGAAGGCTTAAAACAATACACTTTTTTTTTTTTTTTTTTGATACCAGGGATTTAACTCAGGGACACACTATTTCTTTCTTTTTTTTTTTTTTTGTGGTACTGGGGATTGAACTCAGGGGCATTCTACCTCCGAGCCACACCCCCAGCCCTATTTTTTATTCTTTATTTTGAAACAGGGTCTCACTAAGTTGCGGAGTGCCTCACTAGGTAGCTGAGGCTGGCCGTGAACCCAGATCCTCTGGTCCCAGCCTCCCAAATGCTGGGATTACAAGTGTGCGCCACCATGCCCGGCTCCTATTTCTTATTCTTTATTTTGCAACAGGTCTCACTCAGTTGTGGAGGGCCTCACTAAGTAGCTGAGGCTGGCCGCAAACCTGCGATCCTCCTGTCTCAGTCTCCCAAGTACTGGGATGACAAGCATGCGCCACTACGCCCACCTAACAATACACATTTTTGCTCTTGGTGTTCTGGAGACTAGAATCCAAAATTAAGACGTTGGCAGTACAGAGGATCCTCCCAGCACGCTGGGGAACTCTCTCCATGTCCCTTCCAGCTTCTGGTCATGCCTGGCAGTCCTTGCCTTCTGATTGCACAACTCCAATTTCTGCTTCTGCTTCAAATAGCCTTGGGTTTAGGGCCCACCCTAAAGTGAAATGACCTCATCTTAACTCACTACATCTTCAAAAACCCTGTTTCCAAATATGACAATATTCTGAGTTTCTGGGAAACCATAAAGAGAGAGACAGAGACAGAGAGACAGAGAGTGTTGACACCATTCAGTCACTAGTACACTCAAAAACAGTTTCTGGGGTTTTCTTTTTTGGAAACTTTAGACATTCGTCTCTTCACATGCTACTGGCCAGGTGTTAGTCTTAATGGAGAAATGTCTATTGAAGTTGTTTTGCCCATTTTAAAACTGGATTAAGTTTTTCAGTTGTTGGGTCGTAAGAGTTCTTTATGTATGCTGGATACCAGTCTCTGTGTCAGTGGGTTCCACATGCATAGATTCAATCAACTATGGATAGACAGTATTTGGGGGGAAAACTAGCATCTGTAGTGAACATGTACAGACTTTTCTTTCTTCTTGTTGTTCCTTAAACAATGCAGTAAAACTGACTACTTACATAGCATTTACATTTTATTAGACATTATAAGTAATTCTAGAGATGGGTTAAAGTATATGGGAGAATGTATGCAGGTTATATTGGGCAACTATGCCATTTCATATAAGAAGCTTATATAGGCCGAGCATGGTGGTGCACACTTGTAATCCCAGCATTTGGGAGGCTGAGACCGGAGGATCCAGGTTTGCGGCCAGCCTCAGCTACCTAGTAAGGCAGTCCACAACTTAGTAAGACCCTGTTTCAAAATAAAGAATAAAAAAATAGGACTGGGGGTATAGCTCGGAGGTAGAATGCCCCTGAGTTCAATCCCCAGTACCGCAAAAAAAAAAAAAAAAAAAAAAAAAAAAAAAAGCCTATATAGGCACCTATGTATTTTGGTATCCACGTTTATTTTATGACTTCTGCAGATGTTCAAAAGACATAATTAATAAAAAGTCAAGGCTCCATCTCCTAACGGTATTTATTGATTTATTGTACTGTATTCTGCATATAGTTTTACTCTCCAAGGACACACACAAATGAGACAAAGGAAAAAAGAATAGTGAAAAGTTAATATTTGCCAGGCGTGGTGGTGCATGCTTGTAATGCCAGTACTTGGGAGGCTGAGACAGGAGGATCGTAGGTTCGCGGCCAGCCTCAGCTACTTTGTGAGGTCCTCCGCAACTTGGTGAGACCCTATTTCAAAAAAAAAGAAGTTAAAAAAAAGGGGGCGGGGAGCTAGGGGTATAGCTCAGAGGCAGAATGCCCCTGAGTTCAATCTCCAGTACTGCAAAAAAAAAAAGAAAAAAAAAAGGTTAATATTATCTTAATATTCCTCCTAAATCTACTGTTGGAGCATCCAGTATGACTTATAGAAAAATAAAGCGTCTATTTTCAGGAAGGCCTGCAGGAAGCATAAAAGGGTCTTGACATGCGAGCGGTTAATTGTGACAAATTTTAAGCGACTCTCCTTCCTAACAGGACATCAGTCCACCGGCTCTCCATCCTCCCCGCTCTCTGGGCTCATCCCTGCCCAGGTTGGGGACAGAACCTGTAGGCCTGGTTCTCTGGGCACGGCCGACTTGGTTTACACAGCCACAGGGGCCTGACACCTCGGGGGCGGGCGCGGGTCTCGGGCAGACAATCTCGGGCTGCAGCAGGGGAAGTGCTGGGTGCACGACGGGTTTCTGACTGCGACTGTCGCCGACGATCTCCCGAGTGGCCCGGCCGCGCGCGTCCCATTCGCTGCCCCAGCTCCCCGCGCTGGCACCAGGAGCTCCGGGAGGCCCACCTGAACCGGCCCGGACCTGCCCCAGGGTGGACTACCGCCCCGGCCCGACCCCCGCCGCCCGCGCACGGAAGCAGCTAGGGGCGCACACAAGGATGGCAGAGGGGTTAGAGCCTCCACTGACCTCGCCTCGGCTCCACCGCGCGAGCTGCAAAGCCTACTCTCGGCTCGGGAAACGCATCCCCTGCTTCTCCGCGGTGTGCGCTCCTGCACATCTGCGCATGTGCACGGGGGCGTGTGGTCGCCCAGGAAACCTGCGGGAAGCGACTGCCGGAGCGCCACACTATTGGTGGAGAACAGAGAGAGAGGGCGGGATTCAGGAGCCCTCTCTTCCGACCAACGGCTGGAGCGTCCGTCAGTCAGCATGCCTCGTGAGTGGGTGGGGCCAAGTGGGCGGGGCGCGGCCCTAGCAACGGCTGGGAGGTGCAGAGCGCGGCGGGCCCGGCAGAGGGCGCTGCGGCGACATGGTGAGTGCGGTACCTGGGCTGTCAGCTTCCCAGAGCTGGGCGCTTTGTCTCCGTAGGACGCGTTTCCCGGCCCTTAGGACAGAAGAGCGGGTCTCCAGTTCTCCTCCGCGCGCCGATGGCCGCTGCCCGCGGTCTGCAGCCGGCGGTGGTGGGCGGACCATGTCGAGGAGGGGCTCGAGGCTGCAACCCGGCCTGGGCTGCGCAGACCGCCCGGTGCCACTGCAGCCTGGAGCGGAGGCCAGCGTCTGCCCGGCCACCCCTGCCCCTCGACTTGAGCTGGAGGCGAGAGCCCCGATGGAGGCTGCAGAACCCGGGAAACACCGACAGCAGGAGGGCGACGTCCGCCTTCCGCGTGTTGGGTGGATGCTGAGAATCGGTCCAACATTTGCTGTCCCGGCCCTGGAAAGGTTTTTCACCTGGAAGATGTGGTTTCCTCTCCCTGGCCTCTGAAATACAGGCCAGCAAGCTAGGATAAAGTGGGAAAGGATACTGTATTGCAAGTAAAACAATTTGTTATGAAACGGATAGTCGTATATGAAAACCAAGATTCCTCAAACGAATGCTTTTCAGATATACCAAGTAAGGCTAACTGGATTCTGACCTAACACCGTCCGTTCTTCCCACGTATCTTCCTGGCTGCTTCTGCCTCTCCAAAGGCACTAGTTTAAGGAAAAATCTAAGTGGTTAAAAAAAAAAACAACTTTCCACTAAGTTATTAATAACCAAAAACACAAATGTTAGCGAAAGGGAAATGTTGAGGTCATTGTGTAGCAGAAGATAGGATTCTTGATTATATGCATTTATCAGATTTAATTAGTTCACTGGGCCTGGTGGCGCACGCTTGTAATCTCAGTACTTGGGAGGCTGAGATAGGAGGATCCCAGGTTCAAAGCCAGCCTGGGCAATGTAGCAAGGCTCTCAGAAACCTAGCGAGACCCTGTTTCCAAACAAATAAAATTGGGCTGGGGGTGTAGCTTGGAGGTAGAACGCTTCTGGGTTCAATCCCCAGTACCAAAAAAAAAAAAAAAAAAAAAAAGATTTAATCACTTCATTGTCAGTTATTCTAGTTATATAGTTTATCTTTAACCTACATGCATATTTATTACAGGCAACCAACTGTCACACAAGTTCAGAACAGTGGAAGAAAAGAGCAGCAAAAATTGAACTGAGCGAAATACAAAAGCAAGAAATTAAAGAGGCCTTTGATTTATTCGATGTCGATGGGTCTGGAACCATAGATGTGAAAGAACTGAAGGTTCTATTTCTAATTCTGTTTATTTCTAATTCTGTGTCAGTTATGTGTGGGAAGCTTTAAACCTTTCTTTAACAGTACTCTTTTGAAAGCCTGAGATAAAGGCTCTTCAGTACACATACCTGCACTGGGTTAACAAGCCCATGTCTTGCTAAACATTTAAATTGTGTGTTACATATGAACAAGCCAAAGTCCAGGGTGTAACAATGGTGGACTCTAAGTATGGCACTGTAGGATTGGAACCTAGGACTGCTGACCTCACTTTCTAGGCTGCTGCTCAATCCATGCTAAAAAAAGAAAAAAGAAAAAAAAAAAAAAAAAGAAAGCCGGGTGTAGTGGCGCACGCTTGTAATCCCAGTTCTTGGGAGGCTGAGTCAGGAGGATCCAGGTTTGCGACCAGCCTCAGCTACTTAGTTAGGCCCTCCACAATTTAGTGAGACCCTGTTTCAAAATAAAGAATAAAAAATAGGGCTGGGGGTGTAGCTCTGAGGTAGAATGCTCCGGGGTTCAATCCCCAGTACCGCAAAAAAAAAAAAAAAAAAAAAAAAAAAGAAAGAAAAGCTTTTAATTAATATGCATTTTATTCTTTATTTTGAAACCGAGTCTCACTAAGTTGCGGAGGGCCTCACTAGTTAGCTGAGGCTGGCCGCGAACCCGGATCCTCCGGTCTCAGCCTCCCGAATGCTGGGATTACAAGCGTGCGCCACCACGCCCGGCTTAATATGCATTTTAAAAGCTCATATCATGTTTATTTCATATCATGTCTATTTCAGATTGCAATGCGGGCCTTAGGATTTGAACCGAAGAAAGAAGAAATCAAACAAATGATAGCTGAAATTGACAAAGAAGGAACAGGCACCATTAGTTTTGAAGATTTTTTTGCCATCATGAGTGTAAAAATGGTATAGTCACAATTCGATTTTTCACAGAAGTGCAAGCAGTAGCCTTCAACATTTGGGGGCTGGAGTAATCAGACGTTTCAGAAAAAGGATTGGAACAAGATATTTAAGGATGAGTGAGATTTAGATAGACAGGAATTGCAAAATGTTCTCAGGCTGGCAGTGAAAACACTAGGTTTGTCAGTATATAAGAAGGATGTATGGCTGGACAGCAACAGAAGGGGGACAGAACTCGCGAAGCCTTGTATTTGGCAAACATACATTGAGTGCCAATTTCTTTCCTTCCTCCCTTCCCTTCCTTCCTTCCTTTTTTCCTTCCTTCCTTCCTTTCCTTTTTGTTGTTGTTTTTGCAGTACTGGGGATGGAACTTAGGGGCATTCTACCTCTGAGCTCCACCCCCAGCCCTATTTTTTATTCTTTATTTTGAAACACTAAGTTGCAGAGTGCCTCACTAGGTAGCTGAGGCTGGCCGTGAACCCAGATCCTCCTGTCTCAGCCTCCCAAGTACTGGGATTACAAACATGAGCTACCACGCCCAGCACCATTCTAAGGAATCTTGAGTGAGACAACTCTCTGTTTGTGTGGAGTTCACAGTTCGGGTAATAGGTCTGAATCTCACTAGGGTTGGTAAGGGGTGCACTTTCTTTATTACCTTCTGCTTCTTCCTGCTTCAGTGAGTGCTGTTTCTCGGTACCTCGAGGGCAGATATGAGTACAGTAGAGTACTGGTTATAAGTCAGAGCAAAGATCTCATAAGTCCAGCTTGATAGAACACATAAATGAAAGACTAGTGGTAGTTATTTCTTTTTCTTTTTCTTTTTTTAGGGTGAGAAAGATGAAAAAGAAGAAATATTGAAGGCTTTCAAATTATTTGATGATGATGATACTGGAAGTATATCACTAAATAATATCAAGAGAGTTGCCAACGAACTAGGGGAAAATTTAACAGATGAGGAGCTTCAGGTAAATCTTGCTTCTTTTTATCGTTCTGATTTACATATAATTATAGTAGTGTGTAGTATTGGTATATTGTAGTCATTCTTTTTTTGTGTGTGTGTGGTACTGGGGATTGAACTCAGGGGCATTCTACCTCCGAGCTATACCCCCAGCCCTATTTTTTTTTTTTTTTTTTTTTTTTTTTTTTGCGGTACTGGGGATTGAACTCAGGGGCATTCTACCTCTGAGCTACACCCCCAGCCCTATTTTTTATTCTTTTATTTTGAAACCGAGTCTCACTAAGTTGCAGAGTGCCTCACTAGGTAGCTGAGGCTGGCCGCGAACCCGGATCCTCTGGTCTCAGCCTCCCAAATGCTGGGATTACAAGCGTGAGCCACCACGCCCGGCTCCCCCCAGCCCTATTTTTAATTCTTTATTTTGAAACCGAGTCTCTCTAAGTTGCGGAGTGCCTGAGTAGGTAGCTGAGGCTGGCCTCGAACCTGGATCCTCCGGTCTCAGCCTCCTGAATGCTGGGATTACAAGCGTGCGCCACCACGCCCGGCTATTGTAATCATTCTAATTTTAGTTGTACTCACGTTAAAGATAAGATTTGGCTGAGTATGTCTTTGAACATTCATTTATATCATTAGTCATTTCTAATGGAGTTCAGATATCACTTTATTTCGTTTTATAGGAAATGCTTAATGAAGCTGATCGTGATGGGGATGGAGAGATAAATGAGGAAGAATTTCTGAGAATGATGAAAAAGACTACTCTTTATTAATACTTTTCTTCCTGCCTTCTGGAAAGTTGTTAAAATTTTACCTGTTATCCAGTTCAATAATATAATATGTGAATGTAATCACATTTTCAATTTTTAGTTCATATATACACATTGATCTCTCGATGTCTAATCTCTGTAAGAAGTTACATATCTCTGCCAGTAAATTGTTAAATCTACAGCATAAAGAAACAAAGCAGAATGATTTATTTGAATCATGAATCCAAGAACAGGATTAATTCTAATTGCTATTCTTTTTTTTTTTTTTTTTTTTTTTTTTTTTTTGCAGTACTGGGGATTGAACTCAGGGGCATTCTACCTCTGAGCTATACCCCCAGCCCTATTTTTTATTCTTTATTTTGAAACCAGGTCTCACTAAGTTGGGGAGTGCCTCACTAGGTAGTTGAGGCTGGCTGCAAACCCAGATCCTCCGGTCTCAGCCTCCTGAATGCTGGGATTACAAGCGTGCGCCACCACACCCTGCCTAACTGCTATTCTTAAAGCACCAGACTTCTAGGGCCTCGAATACTTTTTAGGTTTAATGAAGTTGGTCCTATATCCAAACAAATTTGGTAAGCAAACCATTACTTTCCCTATTATTTTCCTTTTCTGCAACTAAAAAAATCAGATGAACATTTCCTTTTTAATAAATTCTTAAAATATGTAAAGTATTAAACTGACTGGCAACTAACATTTGCTAATTTTCTTCTTCCGGTTATTGCTATGGTTTTGGATGTACCCCATCCCAAACTCGGGAGTTGTCAAGTATTACGAGGAGAGGCCTCTTTCCTCAGTGGGATTGGGTTCCCTTTATTGTGGTACTGGGGATTGAACCCAGGGAGATTCTATCACCGAGCTATACCCCTAGTCCTTTTTTTTTTTTTTAATTTTGAAACAGGGTCTTCCTAAGTTACCACACAGTGGCCTGGAATCTGAGGTCTTCCTGCCTCAGCATCCAGCTAAGAATACTGTAAAGTTATTTTTGTATATGCGAGTGATAGTCCCCCATCTTAGAACTTGGGTGTTGACTTCTCTGTTGGAGAGCTCCACACATAATAACCAAGTAACAATTCCAGCTAGCAGATACTAAATAAAGAACTTGATCAGACTCCTCACAGTAATGCCCTTTATTAAGGTGCTACTCTTTTCTGACTTCCACATTAGGACTCTCATCTGAAACTCAGTGAGTTCTCCGCCTCTTTTGTAGCTCAGATATCAGAAAGACCTAGGTCCATCAATGAGAAGATTTTAAGAACTTAAAAAACAAAAAGTCCCTTTTGTGTTCCTGTATCTCTGTGACTGCCTGTTGGATGGTCATAGGGCGGGGCAGATGTCCCAGAGTTCCCACTGGTATTTTTGTTGCTAAAAGCAGGTTGCTGAAGAACTCAGCTGCCCGATGGGCTTCTGGCGGCATCAGAAGAGGGGGTGGGTGAGTTCAAGGTTGGTGTGAATTCTTCAATTTTTTTTTTTTTTTTTGCGGTACTGGGGATTGAACTCAAGGGCATTCTACCTTGGAGCTACACCCCCAGCCCTATTTTTTATTCTTTATTTTGAAACAAGGTCTCACTAAGTTGCGGAGTGCCTCGCTAGGTAGCTGAGGCTGGCCGAGGACCGGTCTCAGCCTCCCAAATGCTGGGATTACAAGCATGCGCCACCACACTCGACTAATTCTTCAATATTTTGAAGACGCTCCCTAGGTCTATTTTGATTAACCCTTTAAGGCTGGCCTGTAGTTATGGGTCCTGTTTTTCAGCCCAGTGTTACAGATGAAGGGCGGGCGAATCTGTGAATACTGTTATCTTTCTCTACAGAAGGTTGAGTTTTCTTTCAGCAACAGATACAATACAGGAAGATCATTTTTATTCTTTTGAGGGGTAGTTTTAGACATTGCTGAGTCTTTTAGGATCAGGATCTTCCTTTCTCCCAGGGCGTAAGGCATCTCAACTGGAAGCCTAGGGCGTCCCCAACTTGTCTGCCCCACCTGTCACCTCCTGGACTGGGACTGAAGCGTCCACCTTGGCACACCGCATGGCTAATGCAGGGTTAGCTCAGTTCTTTGCCTGCCTGCCTGCCTGCCTGTCCTGCCCTCCCTCCCTCCCTCCCTTCTTTCTTTCTTTCTTTCTTTCTTTCTTTCTTTCTTTCTTTCTTTCTTTCTTTCTTTCTTTTCTTTCTTTCTTGTGAGGCACTGGGGATCGAACCTAGGGGCATTCTACCTCTGAGCTACACCCGCGCCCTATTATATTTTTATTTGGAAATAGGCTCTCCCTAGGTTGACGAGAGTCTCACTACTTGCTGAGACTGTCCTCAAACCTGCCATCCTCCTGTCTCAGCCTCCCAAGTACTGGGATTACAAATGTGCACCACCACACCCGGCTTCCTCTCCTATTTTCTCATGCTGTCTGGAGTCTCAACCTGTGCATCTGTCACTAAGGGGTTTTCCAGTGACAGAAAGGGGGGAAATTGGACAGTTCCATTTAATTTCACCTTCGGTCCCTGCTCTCTATAATTTTTCATTTCAAATCTCAGCCACTTTGACATTCCAGCCTGTTAATCCGAATCCCAGGGTCGACTTCCCCTGTGCTAGGCCAGCTGGGGGTAGGGTCCCCAGGGGAAGACCTGGTGAGAGCCGGGCTCCCCCCCCTCCCCCACCCCAGGCCTGGGCCCTTCCCATCCCAGCCAGCCTGAAGCCAGTGCTTCCCCCTCCTTCATACAGTTGCTTTATATACTAGCTTTTATCGTGGTTTTCAGGAGGAAGATTAGTTCGTCACGTCCTGAACCAGAAACAAATGTCAACATAATGCTTAGGAAAATAGTCCGGTGTGCTGGAAGTGGGAGGGGCTGCTGGCTGGGGGCCAGGGGGCTGTGCAGCCTTTAAACAGGGATGGCGGAGGCCTAAGCGGCACCTTGTTTTGAAGGGAGGGGCTGCATTCAAGTCTTTCATTCCTGCTGTGGTATATATATACGTACCTACTTTTTATTTATTTATTTATTTATTTATTTATTTATTTATTTATTTATTTATTTATTTATTTTACTGTGGCACTGGGGATTGAACCCAGGGGCATTCTACCGTTGAGCTACACCCCCAGCCCGATTTTATTTTTATTTTGAAACAGGGTCTCGCTAGGTTGATGAGAGTCTCACTACTTGCCGAGGTTGTCCTGGAGCCTGCAGTTCTCCTGTCTCCGCCTGGAGGCTGGGATTACAAGCACGCGGCACCAGGCCGGGTGGTGGGGTGGTACTTTTATGGCTGAGTGCGCATGTGCGTGCGCTCCCGCCTCCTACTCCCGGAGGATGCTACCATCAGCGTTCAGAGGAGAAAACTGGGGTCAGCGGACTTCAAAGCCCAGCTCCACGTCCCAAGGACAACCGTGGTTCTGCTGGGCTCTGAAGCCAGACCCGCTTCGCGCACCTTCTTGGCTCGGAACCACCGCCCCGCACAGGCCCTGGAGCCGGAGCTTGCTTTTTGGTGGGGGAGGCTGATCGCCCACCTCCCAGGCAGAGAAAAGCAGAACGCTGTGTTGTTCTTCGGAGAAGTGAGGGAAGCAACACTTCAGTGATAAAACAGAGAAATGAAACTAAAGAAAAGTATAGGTTCTTTTTTTTTTTTTTTTTAAGTGAAAGACTAGATTTAAGTCTTTGTAAATTCAGTAGTAGAAAGTTGTAATGTGGCCAAGAATAGGTAGTGAAGACAAACAGATACTTGGAAGGGCAGAGACTGATTCTGTATAGTGATAAGTGACACTTGTTACTTGATATCTTACTTATTTTCTTTTTAAGACCAGGTTAGTATTTGTTCAATGAATGAAAGGGGAGTGCCGCTCTAACAGTGAAGGGTTCTCTCCCTGTGGCCAAGTGCTCTGCGGTGGCTTCCTCCTGTCCCTGGACTCGGTGGGTGGGTCTCCCGGGTGGGCTCCGGGGCTGCCCCAGGAGAGGGCGGTGAAATCGCACCTCATCTGGTGAGTGAGGGTGTGGTTTGCTTTATGCTTATTTTGTTAGCTGGACATGTTAGTGATGGTTTTAAAGAAAGGCCAGA